>SKCR01025264.1:0-125115 GCA_019454045.1 Zanthoxylum bungeanum
AAGGTTTGGACAATTTTTGGGCGTGGCTTATGCGTGAAGGTGGAGAAGTAGTGAAGGTGTGTTGCTTTGTGGTTGTGAGAGAGCTAAGGGACGTGAATTAGGGTTTTTATTTTTCTGTTTTTGTTGGCTTTTTTTCCGTGAGAGAGAGAGGAAGCAGGGTTGAAGTTTTTTGTTGTTTATATAGAGAGAGGGAATGAATTAGGGTTTGCATGGTTTTTTAAACAATGAAAGAAATCAATTAGTGTCTTGCAAGGAAAATATATATTTTAACTGGGGGACATGTTTTGTTAGATTAGGAATATGATATATTTAATTTGTTTTGTTTTAGGTAGGTGATTTGTTTTATTAGGAAGTGATATATTTAATTTGTTTTGATTAGGAATAAAAATTTGTTGATTGATTTTAATTAGGCATGATTTTATTTGATATTTATTTTAATTTGGTATATGATTTTTAGATTTTATTTAATTCCTCATGTGTTAAATATGTGTTTTTATTAATTTGGATGTGTTTTATGGGCTTTGGTGGGCTAATTGGGCTTGGGTGTGAGGCTAGCAGCAAAACCAGAAATACCGACGCCGTTCGAACGCCGATTCGAACACTACACAAACGCCCGCAATCTGCTTGACATTCGAACGTGGTCACGAACGCAGCACGAACGAAAACAGTGAACTTGTGAAATGAACCTGATGACATACTTATTCTGAATTTCCCCTTCCGACATCTGTTTCCCGCGACTTCTGTGACTTAAAAGGTAGTGTCTCCAAATGAGACTCATCATAGGGACTTATATGTAAAAATGCAGTGCCTACAAGCATGTTATTCAATCAATCTAATCCAATTAATTAATCTTTGAATAAAGTGATCATCCAATGTTCAAACAACGATTTGATTTGCGCGAGTCCAACACGTTTAAGAATTAGTACTCAAAGTAGGAATTCTTGAATTATATCGAACTACAATTTAAATCTAATTTAATTCGTTTTCAATACTAATTCTATATTTAATTCCAAATTAAATAATTACACTTTTAAATACGCCTTTACGACTTAGATTCCAAATCTAATCTAAATGGGTCTCAAAGCCCAATTAACATCCAATGTCATTTAATTAAAGTCCAATGGGCTTTCAATTAATTTCTTAAGGCATGGACTTTGGTCAATATGGGTCAAACCCAAATACCAAAGCCCAATTAAGGAATCACCCTATTTACCAAGAAACCAATTTCAGCCTATTTAAACATAAAAGACCCATTTGTCATATTTGGACTTAATGGAATAATTTAGGCCCAATTTGGATCCAATCCAATTGACCTAAACCAACTTGGCCCAACCAAGCCCATTAGGCCCAAATACAACATTATAAGCCCAATTAATCAAATTCTAAAATTCCAAATTTCATAATTTAATTAATTAAAGTGTATTGCATTAATTAATTATCTAAATTAACATTTCCAAAAATCAATTTAATTAATTAATCATGCTTTAATTTGTTCAACACATGTCCAACATTATTGAAACAAAAAAAAAATCATCTCATTTCATGCTATTGAAGCTCACGACATTTTGGGATTTTTTTATATTCGATTCCGATATCAATCCGATTGAATCTTAAATCAATATATCCATGTCTTTCAACTCATCCAATGATCAAAAAATAAAAAATACCATGACTTTTAGGGCATATTACATTCGGCCAAGCCAAAATAATTGGGGAAAATTAATCCAATTCAATTTTCGTCAAATTGATCATGCATAACTCCAAGTTATTAACATACAAGCATACTCAAACAAAAAATTTGATTAAAACATGCTCAAATCAAAAATACCCAAATCAAGAATAAAAACCCTAAGTTCAATTTCATGTTTAATAAGGCTCATGATACCATTGTTGGTCTCTAAGACATTCCAAGATCATATAAAGCAATGAAATACGGTGAATACAAAAGTAAAGTATGGTGGAATCATACTTACAAAGAGCGAATGTTAGATGCGTTGAACACAAAAATTTTCCTTTGAGAAGTCCTCCAAGATTCGGCCAAGGTCCCCTTTGAATGTTGCATCCAAGATCCAAGCTTTGATCTTTGATTCCAAGCTCAAGGGATAAGTTTCCCTAACACTTTGATATGATTCCTTTGGTGTGCTAGCACTTAAGAAAAATTGCAACAACTTTTCTTGTTCTTGTTGGAGCTCACGGCAATGAGCAAAGATGGGAGAGAGATAGAGTTTTGTATTTGTTTGATTTTGTTTTCTAAAAACATTATCTCAAAAAGTCTCACAAATATTTGGTATATGCTTATCCAAAAGCATAAAGCAAAATTGGAGGGAAAATGACATTCAATGCCTTTAACAACCCCATCATAAATAGTGACTGGTTGTCAATCACTAAAAAGGTGACATGACTTCCATCACTAAAGTGACATGTGATGTGACTTGCGATGTGACTTGTGAGCCACACTTTAATTCAAAATGTGAGTGGGCCCGCAAACACATTCCGGGCTCGGGTTCGTTAATTCTGAATTAACGAACTTTCCGTTGCGACGTAATTAAATCAAATTTAATTAAATAATTATGTCTAGCAAAATTACTATTCACGTCGCTCACGAATTAATTCTAAATCAATTCGTTAGCCCGAATTAAAATCCAATTTTAATTCCGCGTCGAAATCTAATTTCGTTTAATATATCGAATATATTATTTTATCGATTAATTCCAAATTAATCGTTCTCTCTCTTCAAATAGTATTTTATCATAGATAAAATCTCTCCGTAATTAATCCCAGATTAATTATGTTTGAATCATACGTCATCGGTGAATCTTCGGGAAGCGACCGATGAGATCCCTGGATATGTTGGCAGTAAATCCGGTCATCGGACTATCCGAACACCTACGTACCTCGTACTATATTTTTACCGATTTACGAGACATGGTTGGCTTCTAGCAAAGCACCGTGCCTACCCAATTCTCCAGAAATATTCTTAATGGAATATAAAATCTATGTCAGGCGTAGTATACGTAGTATTGCGTATTGCGATCCAGTATTGGATGTCACATGCAAGGCTTGGGGCTGGAATAGTGTATGCCCCGTACGAAGCATATATCGGATTACTAGCAACTAGTCTCTTTAATCGGATAATCATGACCATGTCATATTATCCCGATGGTTGCAACCAATTAGAGTACCAGTTCTGTATCCATGTGTGATCATCATCTCCATATGACTGAAGTGATACTTTCATCTTGACATCACACCCAATACACTACGATTCTTAATAAATCCAGAAGAGGCGTACACAGAACCTGTTAAAGTCCTGGACGACCAAAACCAAAGCGTATTGATTGTCGTAAGTACTAGCGATGCAAGTCTCAGGTTAAGACCAAATACACCTACCCTGATGCGGATTCCCATAGACACATAGTCATACTACCAATGGGATTCCGCGGGGTCTATCCAGAGCGAAGCTGTTTCCGCACCATCGGTAAACACAACCTCCTATCACACTTGCATAAGTATCCAATACTTAAATATATGAGAACTATACTGTTACGCTTCCATAACACGCACAAGTGCAATACTAGTCTATTCTGCATTATCGATGTCAAATCTCGATAATACTACGACTATGGATATTTAATGATTAAACCGTTATGGATTGATACTGTCTCATATCTTATAATCCGGAACTAATCATAAGGACTTTTATCATTTATATATTTAAGTTATCAAATTAAAAAATGATAAAATGTAATTTCATTGCCACATAGTTAATTTGTACTAAAACCACAATGTCTTTTACAAATAGTGACGCTATGGGTCATAATTGTCTAACAATAATTGTCTAGAGAGAATAGTTTCTTATGCGGTAAGAATTGACATGAATTAGTTCATGACTCGAGATTCTTGACTGTCATTAAGAAAACCCCATTAGATATTTGTTAATCTAATAATGACGTTTCTTGGCTTTAGTGACCTTTAGAGGTATTGTGTCTGACACAATTTTCTAATCAATTATTTACAATCGTTGTGAATAGTTGAAGGTAAATCATAAAGCTAAAGAAAGGAGATGTGTATAGTTATGTGTAGAGAATATTGATTCTCACAACACGACAACTATATGTATTGGATACCAGATCTCCCATCTAGTTATTTAAAATATTATTTAATGATTATTTTTTGATATTTGATATCAGAACTTGCGACTATTGGATAGTTACTTGTTCTTTATAAACAGCTATTTCATATTTTAATATGACTAGTAGTGTCATTGATGAAGAGATAAACATTAAGAAAAATATTCAGTGAACTAAATAATTTAGAACAATGCTTTATGAGATTTTACCACATAAGCATTAGATGTTTATTCCGTATGGTAAATGATGGTCTGATACGAGATCACACCACATATCTTTATCTATTTAATGAATATTGTATTTGGGAATGTGATTAAATCTCATTTAACCAATGATCATCATTAGATCACATATTTATTAAACTAATACATTGGATGTATGTAGTTTAATGAATTATAAATTGCCTTGGATAGTTTTCTTTACTTCGTAACTTAGTTAATGAGTTGTCATGCCTTAGTTACGTGTTTCTAAGAGAACACATATTGAACGTCTTGAATGGTTCGAAAAATTTCAATATGCTTCTGATGAAACACGAATAAAATATTTTGACTGGTTCAAAGATATTCAATTTCAAGTTTTGAAAACTGTATCTTTAAAATTCATCATGAGTCTTTGAATTATTCAAAGATGTTTGATACGATCAAACATATGAATTTATGGAAATTAGTTCTAAGATTATTCAATGAATATGATTCTTACTTAATATTATTCTTCTACTATTCCATCGTGATAGAATTGGTTAGTGGAAGAAATCGAATCCTATACGATTTGATTCGTTTGATATTGAGTGTTACCGAATTAGTTTCAATTCTCTTGGGAATATGCTCAAGTAACACTAATTCATCATTTTAATTAAGGTTCCATTAGCTTCTACAGTTACGTATATGATATGTATAAATAGAAAATTTGAATCTTGAAAAGTTTGAGATTTGAATCTTTCTTTTGTATAATGGTTATATAATTGAAAGTACTTGCGCCTCGGAGGTACAAATAAAAGTTTATCATTTATTCTATTTAATAGAATATTGTATTCTATTTGGTAAAATATCTTTTCTACGATCCCGAGTATTGGTGCGTAACATCGGATGTTGACCATTGTAGAAAAGACTTGACTTAGTGAAGTCAAATGTGAGAATGATAAACTATAAATGGAACTATGTAATTAATAAGATGAAAAAATCCTTAGACACATTCCATATAAGTCCAATAGGATGTCATAATCATTTGCGTAGTATTTGATACTTAATGGTTCTGCTGTTTTCTTATCGAAGAAAATTATCCTATAATTTATAGTGGGAGCGATATTTGATATCGATTTCAGAAGTTAATATTGAACCATAGATCTAAGATTGTTCGTAGCTTCCTACAATCAATTTTTGAACTTGATTAAGCTTTCGTTATGAATCGTTCATAAATTGTGCAAATGGTTGGCGCAGCAAAAGCAAAGTGAGCTTATTAAAGGTTTGACCTTCATGGTATGACATTGAGAAATGTTATACTCAGTAATATATTGTAGATTCTGAGAAAACTCGTCTCTAGTCGCACTAATTGAACAATTAAAGATCTGTTGGTTAATGTTGATATTAAATTATGTATTTTGGCTAAAGAATGCAAAGTGGCGTTCCTGAATGGTTTCTTCGAATGAGAGATCCGTTGTGGTTTCTTTATTTGAAGAGTTTATTCTAGAATGGCCCTAGAGTTTGTATTCTGCTAAGATCACAGTTTGATATACTAGTTTATAGAGCCTATTGTAGACTCAGATAAGCTTTCCAGAAATCTGTGTTTTCTAATTTTGATAACAGTCGGATTGTCTGATTTTATCAAAGCATAGATAATACACATATGATAGTAAGGTTAGTGGGAGCGTACAAATTTCTTTCTAGTGTTATATATCCTAACGACATAACCATTATTAATGTAATAATGAGATGTTATAAGGTAAAAGGTTTACCTAAATCTTATTTTCTCCGTGAATGAAGTGGGAGTAGTCTCTGTTATGTTCGATATAAGGTTTTATATGATATAAAACAAGAGACTTGTGAGATACTCCCATTAGTCGTGCATTAGATATGATCTAATAAAGGACCCATCAAGACTATCTGTGTGACAGTTAGTATAACTGTTTAACAGTTAGTGTGTCTCTTGTATATAGTATTTATCTTTCGTAATGAATGATTCCTTTGTCGAAAGAGAAATTGATTAGAATGTCTAGTCAATCTTATGCATTATAGGATGATAGTATAATTAATTCTATATTATGTGCGATTAAAAATATCAATTTAGTCATAATTGTTACGAACTATTTTGATATGTTATAAACCATAGGATGTGTCTTGAAACATCTTTTTTGTTATCGTTGAGATATTAAGAACGAGTTCCTTATTCATGGAAAATATAATCTGCAACCATTATGATCAGATTAGTTTTGAGTCTAATTATGACATTAGATGATCTATGTCATATAGAGTCAGAAAAGATGCAGTGGGAGTGTCACGATTGATTCTACTAAATTAGTGGAATTATTTGTAACTTATGAAGTATTGACTTATGAAGTTGTATAGTGACCTTATAGATTAAAAGTTTTGATATTAGTTTTGTGCTTGCGGTCGTCTCATAATATTTGGATCGGATCTCTAAATACATAGACAACTCAGTAGCTGTAGCACAATATTGATATTGCATCTTAGTCATATTGATGTATAACTTAGGTTATACAATATATGAATAATGCTGACTAAGGGAAACGATTGGGTTTGTTGGAAAAAAATCAATATGTTATAGCAGGCTTACTTGTTGTTGCCTACCTCTTGAGTGTGAGGTCAGCTCTTGAGGACCATGCGTATATAATACATATTTAGATGTGTATATGATATCGTGGATTGACACTAGAGCAAGTGGGAGAAATTGTCAGGGTTGATGCTCAGAGTGCCAATCCGGATCGTATTTATGTCTGATTCATTAATACGAACAATTCATTTTTCCATAATATTACTTATTTATGGTAGTACTTCTTCATTTTATATACATATTTGTAGTCCGCAGTTACAAAGTAGTTTGTAATTGACATTGTGAAATGTCACTACTAAAAGTATATTTTCAAATAAAGTTTCTGGTCAAGATTTACTAACACGGGTTGGTTAGTAAAATCCGATGAGACCAGTACATGTCGTATATCGAGACTTGGTCCGATGGTTTATCCCAATGAACCATGAGTCTTGGGAGACTCGTATAAACATGTAGGTATTTATTTGATAAACACTGAACGATTCACCGAAGATTTCCTAATAGATGGTACACCAACGTCAATATGAATCTTCTCAAGTCGAGTAGCATAGTGGTCCTTCGACTTGAGATACCACTGTTGATATATGAGTTATCCTCCACACTTTGATGAAAGTCACGTCACCGATCTATTTAGATCAGACCTCTGCCTGTTCGTTGAACTGATGCTCATGATATCATGTGAGTATCAGATAGAATCCGTCAGTCTCGTGTAAGGGCATAAGTATCATGTACGTATTTGCGATCTAGTAAATCCATGGACGTGGTATACTTCGGAAGCGAGTTCCGAGTGTTATTTAGAGATCGTAAATTTAAAGGTCGACTATATTATACTTTAGGGATTTGATGTTCTTATCTATATCTCCGATATAATATTGATAGCCTGTGACGGAGGGATTATACATATGCAATGACTTTGACTTGCATAGTTTAGCGATATTATCTGTGGTCGTCATAATTCATGAGTTGGTGAATTATGGACACGAAATTAGATTTTTTGACAAATAAACCTAAACTTAGAGATGTTGGGGTTGGTGCTCAGAGCGCCAATTCCCGGTTGTATTTCTGTTGAATACTTCTGTAAAACATTATTATTATGAATAATATATGCAGTTTCTATAATATAATCTATCTTTCTATATGGTAAAGACGTAATGACCCTAGAATGATTAGTCATGATACAGTTGCAAAAAGCGTCGCAACGGACATTGAGAAGTATCATGACGTTGTCATTCTCAGACAGTTCCTGGTCAAGGTTTACACTACTTGGTCAGTATAGTAAACCTGTTGAGACCGGTACATGTCGTATACTGGAATATATGATTCCAATGGTTTCTCAATGAACCATAAGTCTTGGAGACTAGTATAGACGTGTAGGTGTTTATAGCGGATAAACACTGAACGACTCACCGAAGATTCTTAATGGATGGTACACCAGCGTCAATAAGAATCTTCTTGGGTTGAGTAGCACTTGTGATTCTTAGACTTGAGATGCCATTGTGGGCACATGAGACATCTTCTACACTTAGATGGCAGTCACGTCACCGATCTATTTAGATCAGACCTCCGTCTGTTCATTGGGTGTAGATAGATCCTCAGGGTGTCCTATGTGTGTCAAGATAGGATCCGTCAGTTCTGTGTATCAGAGCATAGGTAGTCCATATGATTAGCAATCAGATAAAACCATGGGCCCGTGGTAAAGTTTAGAAGCTAGTTCTAAACATTCTTTTAGAGATTGCTAATAGAATAGTCGACTGGATAATCCCCATAGAGATTCGACGTTTACATCTATATCGGATACCTCTGACGGAGGACGGAGGAATTATACATTAGCCATGACCTCGACCTGTATGGTTCAGCGAGATTATCCGTGATCGTCATAATCTACGGGTGGATAGATTATGGACACGAAATTTGATTTCGTGACGGATATACCTGAATCTAGAGAGTCTCAATAATGAAACATACTCGTAGAGCACTAGAGCAACATTAATAAATAATATTGATTGTTTATAAAGTCGTTTAAAGGTTAAACGCAAGATACGTGCTAAAAGGACTAGATAGTCATTTGCCTAATTATTGTGTATTTACATTTAATACTTGATTAATTTAAATACACATTAATTAATAGTCAAAATGAGTTATTTGACTTATATCCTAAATGAATATATGTTTTTTATATTTAATGTAAATATTATACATATATTTAATATATTTGTATTTGATTAATAATTAATTATTTAATTGTTAAATGATTAAATTAATTAAAATATAAATATCTTACATTAGGATATTTAAAGTAAATGATATTAGTTGCCTTTGTTGACTTAATTAAATATCTAATAAAGTTGTATTTAGATATATATGCAAGTTGACTAAATAAATTTGAAATGAAATTGAAATTACATGACTTATATTTGTATAGGTGAAATTCGGCCAAGGCTTAATTGTTACATGTCTATATTGATTTTCATTTCACTTTACACTTAACCTAATACACTTTTCATAAAACTCCATTGAAAGAAACTAAGGAAGCAAGTGAAGGAGAAAAGGAAAAAGCTAAAGAAAAGCTTGGATTTTGTAAGTTTTTCAAACTTACTATTAGAAAGGAAATTGTTCCTTAGGATCTAGGAAACATCTTGTGATGTTCTTAAGTCTTTCTTTTCTTTATTTCTTGTGTTTTTGATGATGGAAATTTTTATTGAAAGTGTTGAGCATGTATTGTGAAGGAAGGTTGTGACTATTGTAGTTGTAAGCTTTCTTTTAAGGTTTTGGAAACCATGTTGCTAATCTAGAGTTATTGACCCACTCTTAAATGACCTAGATTTGATCTTGAGTTGTTTCATTGTGTTGAGACTTGGATTGGATGGAAGAATGATGATTGAAGTAATTGATTTAATGTATTTGGTCTAATTTGTGGAAATTGAAAAATTAGGGTTCATGACTAATTCCAAATTTGCGGCTTTTCATATATGTTGTGTATTTGTGTGTGTATATAATGCATATAAAGTTTCATGTTGATTGGATTACATTTAGATGTGTTTTGAAGCATGAAATGACAAAATGCACAAAATGCCCCCTTTGTGAGGCTCACGGCTTTGGAGTCAAAATTTGGGATTTTTGTTGCTTATGGTGTTTTGATTTTGAACATGCTAAGTTCATCTTAGAAATGATTTAGAATCATTCAAAATTGATTAGATCAATTTCGGACTAAAATGGACAAAATACCAAAGCAAGGGTAATTGGTAAATTCACTTAAATATGATTTATTGAATTTTATTTCATAATTTGATTATTGGGATATTAAATAAATATGTTTATTTAATTAATCCGAGAAAAAGTTTTGAAATCGGAAAATACGATTTTCCACCGCTTCCGCTGCGTTACCGGATTTAGCCCCTAAAAACCCCTTACAAAATGGTATCAGAGCAAGTCTGATTCTAAGCCACCTAATATGATTAGCCTTCATTGAATCAATGTTTAATCATGTTTTCTTGACTTTATGCATGCTAATTAAGATCTAAATTGGTTAGATTTAGGGTGTATGACACTTAGCGGAAAATCCCTAATTAATAAGGTTTGAATGTAATTATGTATTTGATGCATATTATATGGTCCGTCTTGTCAATACGGTTTATGAATACTTGTTTGTGACTACATCCGAGACCGTGCCTCTGCTGTGAGGGTGTAGCCGATAAAGATTTATTTATAAAGTAAAAGCGGAATTCTGAACGTGTCCTAACTGTCAGGATTACGTAAGTAACTTGAGTTTATCATTGATGAGTTTAACCTTGGTACGTCTCCTTGTGGGCCTGCCTTCGCAGCGACAACGAGAAACGGCCAGGACCGGATACTTAGGAGTCACTATTGAGTGATTGACAAATGAGTTGTCTACCTGATGAATATACGTAGGCGAGACCGTGCCTCTGCTGTGAGCTTAAATATATTCACGGGATCCACCTTTCACTATTAGTATTTAATTTGATCATTAAATATTTGTATTCTGTTTTGGGATTACAGTATTGCATGATTTAGTGGGAGGGGCATATTAGATTAAAAATCCATGATCTAGTTTATGCTTTTGATATTATATGAAACTGCTTAATTTCTGCTAACCGTTTTTCGTGATCTATATGATAGATTGGCGATGGCGGCACAATCCACAAATCAGTTTGCGCGTATGCTTGATGCGAACAAACTGAAAGGCGCTGAGAACTTCGCTGACTGGGAATTGGATTTGAGGATTGTCCTCGATTCCGAAAAGCTGAGATATGTTCTTGAGGGTCCGTTGCCCCTTGCTGTGGGTGCGGATGCTTCGGAGGAGGAACGCCAAGTTTTTGAAACTTGGAAGGATGATGATTTAAGGGTTAAATCATACATCCTTAGTTCACTGTCTCCGAAACTCAAGCAACATTACTATGGTATGCTAGATTCCTATAGTATGATGACGTGATTGAGACAATCGTTTGAGAACCAAGAACAAGTGATTGTTCACAAAGTCTCCATGGAACTGTTCCATGCGCGTCTGGAGGGGGCAAGTGTTAGCCCACATGTTCTTCTATGATCGATTTGATCGATCAATTGAGGCAACATAATCTCATCTTGATGACATTCTCGTAGGAGTGTCATTCTTGTTCACTACCAGCTTCATTTCGCCAGTTCGTGATGTACTTCAACATGCACGGGACTGTCTGTACCTACCAGTAGCTACAATAGGTGTTGCTCACGGCTAGACACCCGCCGGCGGTTCGATTCCGGTTCGGAACCGAACCGAACCGGCCGGTTTCCGGTTCCATAAGTGTGGAACCGGAACCGAACCGGTTAAATCCGGTTCGGTTCCGGTTCCACACTTAAGTGGAACCGGAAAGTCGAACCGAACCGGAACCGAACGGTTCGGTTCCGGTTCGGTTCGGTTTATTTTTTTTTTTAATTAATTAAAATAAAAAATAAGAGGAGTCAAATCATTAAATAAAAAAAAATTTATTAATTAAAAAAATGAGATTAAATTTATAAATAAAAAAATTTATTACATTGAAGAGCTTGAGCTTAAATTTTTTAAAATTTAAGTTGCCTACGTATCCTCCAAGGGTGAGAGGAATCAAAGCTCACGTAGTTCCATTACAAGTTTAAGACATATCCCCTTTGTAAATTATAATTTTACATTTATCAATCATCATTATCAGTTGATCCTTCGGCTCCGGGTCCGCAGCTTCCGCGCACTTGTTGCAGAAGCATTATCGAACAAATCTTCAAAATCATCGGGGGCATCTTCTTGTTGTCTCAGATCAGCTCGAGTCCAATCATCCACACAAGCTGTTGCTTCTAGAGTGCTTGGATGTAATGAAGATCGCCTAGCTTCCAATATATTACCTCCCAAGCTGAAGGCTTGCTCAACCGCAACGGTGGAAATAGGTGCTGCCAATATCTCTTTAGCAATAATAGATAAAACAGGATATATATTTTGATGCCGGTTCCACCATTCAAGGATTTTAAAATTTTTACTGCATAAACTTTCATTAGAAAACTCAAAATTTGTAGATAAATAATTATCTAATTCAGGGTTATTAGTTGTTGTCGTATCCCTAGATTTTTTATTCGTTGCAATAACCAACGATCCCCTGCGCTAAGTCTTGGTTGAATTACCGGTTCGCTACTAGATTGACCTATTGTTCCTAAGTTATATCTTACAATATAATCATTAAATAAAATAATTAAATCACTTCTTAATTTCGTCATTATGCTCGTAATATCAATGTCATCTAATATTCCTAAATAACCATAGTAAGCTTGTAAACCACCATTCAAACCTTCTAATTTAAATCTAGGATCAAAAACAGCAGCAATAAGATAAGTAAAGGAATTTCTCTAAAATAATTCAACCATTTTACCTTCATAACAGTAATGGCTTCGAGCAAAACAATATCATTAGGGTCGTCACTGTCAACATGTTCATCGAGAGTGCCAACAATATTCAAACTTTCAAGAGAAATAAATGTGCAGTGGGATAATAAACACCGCGCTAAAACAAAGTAGCATCATTAAAAACTCTTAAAATATCTAAAATTCTTTCACAAATATCCCATTGACTAGGATAAAGTGTGATATTTTGAACATGTTGAGAAAAAAAACTACATAATGCATCTTTGTATTGAAGTGCTTGACATAAAAGAAAATAAGTAGAATTCCAACGTGTTGGAACATCTCTAGAAAATTTAATCGGTTTAATACCATTTATTTTACAAAACTTGGTCCATTCCCTCCTAACTTGAGAATATGACCAAATACAGTTAAGTGCCGTTTTAATAGGATCAAGGAAAGGAGATAATAATTTTAGACCGTCTTGCACACATAAGTTTAGGACATGACATGTACAACGAATATGAAAAAATCGACCCCCTAAATTTGGTTGACATATTTCTTTTAAATCATTGATGGATGCAGTATTTGCAGATGCATTATCAAATCCAATTGTTAAAATTTTTTCTCCTAAACCATATTCATCAAAAATTACCTTCATCATTCTATAAATATTATGTGCAGTATGTTGGTCATCAAAAACTCTAAATGCAATGAGTCGTTTTTGCATGGTAAATGATGCATCAATCCAATGACAAGTCACACCCATGTATGAGTGTGTTTGCCAATGGTCACTCCAAATATCAGAACATATAGAAATACGACCTTTCATCTCTTTAAATATTTCATTTAAAATAATTTTACCATCTTTATATAATTTGAAAATATGACGTTTTGTTGTGTTTCGAGTCATTCTACATGCAGCAGGGTTTAAAGCATTATGCACGTAATTAGTAAAATGAAGTTTTTCACACAAAGCTTAAAGAAAGATGTGCCATACATGTTAATTTCGCAAATTCTTCTCTATTTTTTGCATCAGAATATTTAAATAAATCTACACTACTCGTACCTCTACTAGATGATGCGTACCTGGCCATTTGAGTCTGCGTCGTATCAATGCCAAATTCAACCGGATGATGTTTCTCCATGTGCTTGATCATATTTCCGTATCCACCAGAAAATTTATAGATAACCCCACAATAGTTGCAAATTGCTCGTTGTGAACCATCGTCTAGGCGTTCCAAATTAAAATGAATTTTGAAAATATCGGAGGACCGAGCCTTAACTTCTCTTCTCCGTGATTGTGCACTGACACTGGGGCCGCTCTCTTGGGTCGGCATATTTGACATTATGTTCTCGGATGAGCTTGCCATTTGAATAATTGCGATGCGAATGCCGAATGTGATAACAAATTAATTAACAACTAAAATAAGAGAATTGTATTGAAGTAAGATTGAGAATAAGAGATTTATAGAAAATGAGAGAGTTGAGAAATTGGTGTGATGAAATTATGAAAAATGAATCCTATTTATAGAATTTTAGAATTTTTTTGATACCAAAAATGCCCCTAAATATAACCGTTTTATTACCGTTATTAGGGGTACATTAGTAATTTTTATTTTTATAATAAAAAATTTTTTTTTATAATTTTTTTTATTTTTTTTTGGCAGGGAGCCGTTTGGCAGGGAGCCAAACGGCTCCTGCTGCATCCCCCAACGGCTACTGCCGTTGGGGGAATAAGGCCCCCAACGGCTACTAGCCGTTGGGGGCCTTAGGGTTCCTGTTGGAACCCTACGGTTCCAACAGGAACCCGACGGTTCCAACCGGAACCGTTCGGTTCCGGTTGGAACCGTCCGAACCGGTGGAACCGTACGGTTCCACCGGTTCGGACCGGTTCGAGTTGGGGTGGAACCCCAACCGAACCGGTCCCATTCCGGTTCGGTTCCGGTTCGGTTCGGTTCCGAACCGGAACCGTGGCCGGGTCTACTCACGGCAGAAAGAGGACCTTAAGAAGGGAGTACCGACTCGCCCTCCTAGAACTACTACTTCTTTCGGCTTCTTCCCAAGGATGGTCCAATGGAAAGAACAAGAAAGGCAAGAAGAAGAAATAGGCTTTTGGTCCTCAACAACAGGCGAAGATTGCTAAGCCCAAGAGGGCTTCTGAAGACAAATGCCACCACTGCGGCAAAGTCGGGCACTGGAAAAGGAACTGTCCTGATTACATTGCCCAGCTGAGGAGAGACAGAGCATCTACTTCAGGTACTTTTATTTTTCCAGTTCTTGATTTATCTTTGGCTTGTGAAGTCGTTACATCCAACTGGATTTTAGATTCTGCTTGTCCCATTCACATTTGCAATTCGTTGCAGGTGCTGAGGGAAAGTAGGAGGCTGAAGCCCGGGGAGATGCAGTTGCGGTTCGGGAGTGGAGACTCTTTGGATGCAGTTGCAGTGGGAGTATGCGAGATCTCATTGCCGAATGGGACACTTTTGTTAAATGAATGCCATTTTGTACCTGGATGTGTAGCTAATATTATATCACTTTTTGTATTGGATACATAAGGCTTTTGTATTAATATTAATAATAGTTCTTTATATTTATATGATAGTAATAATATTCAGATCCTTTGTTGTCCAAACCAGCATGGTCATTATACATTGCAAACTTCTAAAGATATATTAAATACTGGAGTTAATAAACGTAGTTTACCTGTAATTAATAATACTGAACTTTGGCATATGAGACTTGGTCACATTGGCGTTAAACGCCTTACCCAATTGGTTAGGAATGGTTTGATATCAGATCTTACCATTGAATCATATCCAACTTGTGAATCTTGTATTCAGGGTAAGATGACCAAAGCCCCATTTTCTGGTGTTGGACACCGCGCCACTAACTTACTGGAACTCGTACATTCTGATGTATGTGGTCCACTAAGTCAAACTGCTCACAGTGGTTATTCGTACTTCGTTACCTTTACCGATGATTTGTCACGGTACGGTTATGTGTATTTGATGCGACATAAATCGGAAACCTTTGAAAAGTTCAAAGAGTTTCGAAATGAAATAGAAAAACAAACTGGTAAATATATTAAATGCCTTCGATCAGATCGAGGCGGCGAATATATGAGTGGTGAGTTCATGGATTATATAAAGGAGAATGGGATTCTCGCTCAATATACTCCTCCAGGTACACCACAGCACAATGGTGTATCTGAAAGGAGAAATCGGACTTTATTGGATATGGTCCGATCGATGTTGAGTTTCACAGATTTTCCCTATTACTTATGGGGTTACTCTCTCTTAACAGCCGCACATCTTTTGAATAAGATTCCTTCAAAGGCTGTTCCTACGACACCGTATGAGATATGGTTCGGTAGGAGACCAAATCTTAATTACATTAAGGTTTGGGGTTGTCTTGCCTATGTCAGGGTGACTCAGCAAGATAAGCTTTCGCCTCGAGGGCAAAAGTTTAGGTTTGTTGGATATCCTTCGAATACGAGGGGATATCTGTTCTATGATACCGAGCATCGAAATGTGTTCGTAGCTCGCTTCGCAAAATTTCTAGAAGTAGAATTTTTGTCAGAAGGTGGTAATCATAGACAAGTTGAGCTTGATGAAGTCCAACCTGAAAACAACGAACCAACGGAGGAACCTGAAGTTCAAGTAGATGAAGGACCTTCAACACACACACTCCGTAGGTCGGAAATGGTATCTAGACCTCCTGAACGCTTGTATTTGATACAAGAAAATAGTCTGGATGTTCTCTTAGTTGAAGAGACAGATCCTTTCACCTATAGAGAATCGATGTTGGACATCGACTCCATGAAATGACAAAGTGCCATGAAATTCGAGATAGACTCAATGCATGAAAATCAAGTTTGGGACTTGATTCCGCTTCCCGAAGGAATTGTTCCTATCGGTTGTAAATGGGTTTACAAGAGGAAGTGCGGGCCTAACGGTAAGGTTGAAACTTACAAGGCCGGACTGGTAGCAAAAGGTTACACGCAGCGACCTGTCGTCGACTACGATGAAACTTTTTCACCAGTTGCAATGCTTAAGTCTATTCGGATTTTGCTTTCTATAGCTGCGTATTATGATTACGAGATTTGGCAAATGGATGTCAAAACGGCTTTTTTAAATGGATTTCTTGATGAAGAAATCTATATGGAACAGCCGGAAGGTTTTGCGTCCAGCGAAAACTCGGGCATGGTGTGTAAGCTTAAAAAGTCCATTTATGGACTTAAACAAGCTTCACGAAGTTGGAATCTTCAATTCGACGAGATTATTAGATCGTCTGGTTTTCTCAAGAATTCGGAAAAATCATGTGTGTATCAGAAGGCCAGTGGGAGCATGGTCATATTTTTAGTCCTATATGTTGATGACATCGTAATCATTGGGAATGATTTAGGTATGTTACAAAGCGTCAAAGCGTACTTCTGTAAGAATTTCTCCATGAAGGACCTGAGAGAAGCTTCCTATGTTTTAGGGATAAAACTCTATAGAGATAGACAAAGGAGGCTGATTGAGTTATCCCAATCAACGTACATAGATAAGATCTTGGAACGGTATAGTTTTGGTAACTGTAAGACATCAAACATACCGTTCAGACATGGGATACATCTTTCTAAGAAGATGTGTCCACAAACAGAAGATGAGAATGTTAGAATGTCTAACCAACCTTATGCTTCGTGTTTGGGTAGCATAATGTATGCCATGTTATGTACGAGGCCTGATATCAGTTTCGCTGTTAGCGTAACTAGTCGATATCAGTCCAATCCAGGTAATGACCATTGAATGGCCATTAAACATATCCTAAAGTATCTTAAAGGTACTAAGGATAAGTTATTATTTATGGAGGAAACGAGCTGCAGGTTAATGGGTATACAGACTCCGATTTTCAATCGGATCCCGATGATAGAAAGTCTACATCTGGATTTGTCTTTACCCTTAACGGAGGTGCAGTTTGTTGGAAGAGTTCCTAATTTCTTTTTGTTTTATTTCAGCCCCAGCTCAACAGGCCGGTGGGTCTAAAATTGGCCCAGCCCAGAGTGAGGTTTAACTATTCAAGCTTCCGCGACCTAGCCTGTTGATGCTGTGTCATATATTCTTGAAATTTCTGCTACACTATTATAGTGTTTCTCTGTTTTCCTCTGACCACTGGGATGAAATTGAGGTAACTGTTTACATTTATAAGTGGTTGGGTTCCTTTGATCTGCTGTAATGAGTTTCCTGGTTCTGATTTTTCTTTATTGGATGATGGAAAGCTGTGGCAAGATTTATCAAATCCTTACTGTTATCAGTTTTACTCTCCGCCCAAGCTGGCCTGGCTAGGTATTTGGCCGCCTCATATTTCTCATTCTCAGATATTTATTTTGAAAATATTACTGCCATGGCTTCATGCAACTTACAACTAGGGGCAAAGGAGCATGAGTTTTTGAATCTATACATCTGGTTTGGCTTTTTTGGGGAAGATGTTTTTTCCTATTTTTGATATGCAGGTTCCTGTAAAATCCTGGAAATCTGACAGGAAATTTTTAATTCTTTTATTTGGCTACTGATTGGAAACTTTGTTTTCAGTGATGAGAGTTCATATTCCAGTCACCATTGGTCTTGGATGAAATGGATTTAAAGCAAGGCACTCAAATTTTGACTTGAATTTACTTTTTCACAAGCATGTAAATGTTAAACCAACTGCTCATTTGAAGATGATAATACCATTAAAGAAATAATAATATTATTTAACCACCATTTTGGTAAAGGGTTTGAAATTTGGTTATCATGTCCTAAGTTCGAGTTCATGGAATGCATTTTTGTACGAGCCTGGTGCGGTCGGGGTTTTACCTATTTCGCTTAAGCTTAAGTCGGGTGATTTGATGGCGGGTTGTCTCTTTTAAAAAAAAATATATAAAAACATATATTAATAATCCTCACTAGAGAATAACACTTGCCAAGGAAATAATAATAGCACTTTAAATAGCTCATTATATTATTTCTCACTTGATTGATTATATATCTACCCATGATGTTATTAATTAATTGATTTAATGAGATCTTGAAAAAAAAGTACACGAATAAATACAACTAATATTTTCTACTTTTTTTTGAAAACGTTGGAAATCCCGTCGTCAAATCTTCTGGTTCGGGCTTAAGCGGAGCTGCTAAAATCCTTAATTGTCTCAAACTCTTATAAGAAACGCACTTCCTGAAATCGAACACATAATCAAGTCTCACGCCTTTTGAGGACCATATTTTATACTTCCCCTTTATTAAAAACTAATATCATAAACATATCCATGTATTTAAAAAAAAAAAAATTTATTTTTTTAAAAAAAACTCTATTTTCCATCACTTATTACAGAAAGGGATAAAGCCCAATAGTTTCTAACTTTTTTCATAATGTCTCGTCAAGTCTTTGATTTTTTCATAATACCTCCTCAAGTCCTTGCAGTTAAAAACTAATGGTAACATATCCATTAATTTTTTATTTTCCTTTTTTTTCCCTTTATCAAATTTAAAAGAAATAAAAATGAATTGTAACATCAATAATTATATGACTCATATGATATATTAAAAGCAAAAAAAACCTTAAATGTAAATCTTTACAAGGTAACTTTGATCACTAAAATAGAACTACAGTAATATAAAGAGGCCGTATGAATTTAGGTTTTTCTTTTAAAAAGAAATTTTCTCACCTGAATTATAAATGTGTGCTGGTACTTAATGCATATCATTTGCACAATCTGATCAACATCATCTCATACATTTTTTTTTGTTTCCTTAACACACGAAAGAGAGAGAAAAAATTATTAGAAAATATTTGGTGGTTCTAATGGAGCTGAAATCTTGAGACCAACTGACTGAGGCATGAGTATGTTGGAGAGAAAAATTACAGAGAGGAGAAATGAAGAGGGGAAAACGAAAGAGGGAAAAAAACTTTTAATTTATTGTGTATGTCCATAATTATTGATAAACCATTTTTATTTATAAATAAAGGGTAAAAATGGAAAATAGAAAAATAAATAGATATGTTATTATTAGTTTTTAATGACAGTAACTTGATGAGATACTACGAAAAAATTAAGGACTTGACGGTACATCATGAAAAAAATTAGGGACCCATAGGACTTTCTCCATTATAGAAAATTCCTACCTCTAAACTTGTTTCATCTTTAGTTCTAAGGTTTTAAATTTTCTTACTATTTAGTCTTTTTTTTTACTAATAACCAATTTGACCTATTTTTTCCACCTTTTATCCTCATCTTAAAAGAAAGTGAGATTACTATTCACGTATGTGGACGAAATTATTTATAATCACATTGTGATTATGGCTAAAAAATATACACTCAGCCACACACCTATTGACAGTCATTGTATGATTATATGGTAAAAAAAACACAGTCACAATGTGATTGAGACAAATGCATGATTAAATTATCAGTTACCTAACTAATAGTCAAATTGTGCTCGTGGTTAAAAAAACACACTCCTAACTGACAGTCAGTGTGGGACTATAGGTAAAAAAACACAATCATAATATGACTGAGGTCACAAATGTGATTGAGGTACACCTATAATTAAATTATTAGTCACCCGACCAATTGTTACATTGTGAGTATGGATAAAAACGTGATTGTGACTAAGTTCTTTATGATTTAAGTAAAATGTGATTGTGATTGTGACTGTACTCAATGTGATTTAGGGTCGACAATATGACCGAGGTAAATAATGTGACTGAAGGTAAGAAATGTGACTGAGACACACATAACACAACTTTCAGTTACCAATGTGATTGATATAAAAATGTGACTATGACCGAGGTCAATGTGAAATATGTACGATGCAATAACTTTGGGCTAATTTCGACCTTGCATAAGTCTAAATTTGAGAGAGGTTTGTTGATAAAAGTTGTAGGTATGTATGTTAAGTGTGTGCGTGTATGTATGTGTGTGTGTATTATAGATTGTGATTTACATTCTAGATAAATGAGATATGAGTGTTTGAAAATAGATAGTTTGAAATCATTATTCTCTTATAAATGTAATAGTAATTTTTGACTCATTTCTTTAGTCGAAACATATTAACAATGAGTTTTGTTTAAAAGTTTATGATTTATAGATTGATAATATGTAATTTTTTCTTTATGAAATACTTTATATTTTAGGAAATGTTTATTTAATAAAGAAAAATATTTTTAACACCCCCATCAGGCATGTTGGATGTGTTTTTTTTTTCCCTTTTGGTAATTTTACACTTAGAGAATTAATAAAAAAAATTAAAAAATCTATTTCCCACCACTTATTATTGAAACTACCTCTTAATTTATTTTCTCTTTAATCATAAGGTTTTGAATTTTATTAATCTCTATTCGTTTTTTTATGAAAAAGAGGGTTGGCCTAATTTTTTGCATCTCTTTTACTCGTATAAAGCAGATATAAACAAATAAATTTACTGTTCACATGAATAATAGTTTTTTCTTTAAAAAATAAGAGGGTTTGCAAGCCTAAATCAAATTTTAACTTCTTATCTTTTCTTTAGATATTGCGTTTTGCTATTGCGATTTGAAATCACTTATTTTTATTTTAAATAGACACTAAATATAAATTTCTTTTATTTTTTTGTACGCGAATGAAACCACTTATAGTCACATTTTGATTGCGCCTAAATAAATAAACACTCAGACACATTGACATTCATTTTATGATTGTAGGAAAAAAAAATTATAGCCATAATATGATTGAGGTCACAAATGTGATTGTACTTAATGTGCCTAAGGTTAGGTAATGTGAATGAGGGTCGACAATGTAACTGAAATAATTAATGTAATTGAGGTCACAAATGTGACTAAGGGTCGATTATATGACTGAGTTCATAATTATGACTATTCTCAATATGACTGAGGGTGGGTAATGTGTCTTGGGGTCGAAAATATTATTGAGGCCCTAATTGTGACCGTTCTTAATATGATTGGGGGTCAGTAATGTGACTTAGGCCCGACCGTGATAGAACTGGCGAATCTGGTTCCTTTTGAAGGAGGAACCAAATAGAACCGTACAGTGTATAGTTCAGTTTGGTATTGGTTCCTCGGTTCCGATTTTAGGAATCAGAATTGAAATCAATTTTGAAACCTGTTTGAACTGGAATCATAATCGAATTAAAAATAAGTATTTGAAAAATTTTATTTTATTGCATACATAATACATAATTACAACTCATTATATAAAAATTACAATTGAAATTGAATTTAATTCCTAAACTAATGACACTAATGCCCATGTATGAGTGCACATTCCAATGATCACTCTAAAGAAATTTATAATTGAAAAAATATTTGAAGTTGAAATTGAGAATTAATTGTAGGAGAATATGGAAAGATAAAATTGAATAAATTGTTGAAAACTTGGAATGTGAAAAAATGAATTTAGTTAGGAAGTATTTATAGAATAATAGAAGAAAAATTATTTTAAAAAGAAACAAAAATTACAACGGTTCCGCGATTCGGTTCCGCCGTTTAGTTTTTAAGGTTCGATTTTGGTTCGGTTCAAACCTAGGTTCCGATTCGGTTCGAGGTTTGTTTCTTAAATTTTGAAAAATCGGAACCGAACCGATCATTCGGCGGTTTCGGTTCGGTTCAAAATCGCCGAATCGTTGACCAATTGGGTTATGGTTTTGACCTAGTTAGGTTCTCGTCCGGTTCGCGGTTCGGAATTGAACCGCGATCAGGCCTAATATGACTGAGGTAACTAATGCGACTAACGGTCAACAATATGACTGCAGTCACAATTGTAATTATGCTTAATGTGTCCAAGTGTCGATAATGTGACTAAAGGTCAATAATGTGATTGAGGTCAAAAATGGATTGTGCTCAATGTGACTAATGGTCAACAATGTGACTGATGGTTGATAATGTGACTAAGGTCAAAAATGATACTGAGGGACGGTATTATGACTTCGGTCACAATGTGACTACGCTTAATGTGACCAAGGATCGACAATGTGAATGAGGGTTGATAATGTGATTGATTTCACAATTGTGACTATGCTCAATGTGAATGAGGGTCGGTAATACGACCGATGTCACAAATGTGACTAATACACACCTATAACTAAATTGTTAATCACACAACTGATAGTCACATTATGATTGTGGGTAAAATATGTTTGTGACTGAGTTCTATGTGATTCAAGTTAAATGTTATTGTGACTATGCCCAATGTGACTGAGTGTTGGCAATATAATTGAGGTAACTAATGTGATAGAAGGTAAGTAATGTGACTGAGACACATATAATGTAACTTTCAGTCACCAATTCGATTGAGGTAAAAATGTGACTATGATGAAGGTCAATGTGAAATGCGTGCGACACAATAATTTTAGGACTAATTTTTCTTAGGGTTGGTGCTCGGAGTGCCAATCCAGATCTTATTTATGTCTGATTCATGAATACGAACAATTCGTTTTTCCATAATATTACTTATTTATGGTAGTACTTCTTGCTTTTATATACATATTTGATCTAATTACGATTAGATTGAAACTAAATATGGTTTAGTGATATGTATATATTAGACAAAGACCCGATAATATATTTGTAGTGCGCAATTACAAAGTAGTTTGTAATTGACATTGAGAAGTGTCACTACTAAAAGTATATTATCAAATAAAGTTCCTGGTCAAGATTTACTAACACGGGTCGGTTAGTAAGATCCGCTGAGACCATTACATGTTGTATATCGAGACTTTGACTGATGGTTTATCCCAATGAACCATGAGTCTTGGGAGACTCGTATAGACATGTAGGTGTTTATTTGATAAACACTGAACAACTCACCGAAAATTTCCTAATAGACGATACACCAACATCAATAGGAATCTTCTCGAGTCGAGTAGCATAGTGGTCCTTCGACTTGAGATACCACTGTGGATATATGAGTTATCCTCCACACTTCGATGGCAGTCACGTCACTAATCTATTGAGATCAGACCTCCGCCTGTTCGTAGAGTGTGGACTGATGCTCATGATATCCTGTGAGTATCAGATAAAATATGTAAGTCCTGTGTACAGGGCATAGGTATCATGTACGTAATTGCGATCTAGTAAATCCATGGACGTGGTATACTTCGGAAGCGAGTTCTGAGTGTTATTTAGAGATCGTAAATTTAAAAGTCGACTATATTATATCTTAGGGATTTGACGTTCTTATCTATATCTCCGGTATTATATTGATAGCCTGTGACGGATGGAGTATATGTATGTAATGAACTCGACTTGTATAGTTTAGCGAGATTATCCGTGGTCGTCATAATTCATGAGTGGGTGAATTATGAACACGAAATTGGATTCCATGACGGATAAACCTAAACTTAGAGAGTCCTACAATATGAAGTGTACCCATTGAGCACTTGGGCAACGTGTTATGAATAATATAGATTATTCATAATATTTCACCAGATTGAAATGAGTTAATTCGAATCGTTTAATCGGTTAAACGAAAATACATGCATTAGGGGTATTTCGGTCAATCAATAATTAATGTGTATTTGTATTTGATACAAAATTTGATTTGATACATATTAATTAATTGTCAAATGAGATTTTGACACATGTCATTAATATATGCATTTGTTATTTAATGTAAATAAAAATACATATATAATAATAATCGCATTAATTAATTATTTAGATGTTTAAATGTTAAATATCTAGATAATTAAATTATTTCAATATTACATAAATGTTATGCAATATGTTTGATTATTATTGGTTACATGTGACATGATTTTATTAAGCTTAAAGTTTACAAATTGGATTTGTCAACTTAAAAGATTATTATTATTTAATTAGATTAAAAATGACCAAATGACCAAAATGCCTTTCCCCCCTCCAAAGTCGGTTATACTAAGTATTTAAAGTGGAAAATTTTATTTTCTCCTTATATAAGCTTCCATGGCCGAATTTCATCTCAAAGAAAAGCTCCCAAATTTTCTTGAAGAGTCAAGGAAGAAAGTGAAGAAATTCAAGAAAAAAGTTTAAGGAAATTACAAGATTTGGAGGTAATCTTCAATAATCTTAAACTTAGAAAGCTTGTTTCTTATTCTTGATTATCTAGAATAGTTTTAGGGTTTATTCCTTTCTTATAATTTGGGGCTTTTTGATTTGGAGGATGGATTTGGAGGCTAGATGCATGTGTGAAGTTGGATTGGATAATATTAGTGTAATATTGATTCAATTTTATCATTTGATGACTTGTTGCCATTGTAGAGTGTTATGACCACTCTTTTAACTCCTAGAATTTTTCTTGAGTTTTTCATTTGTGGTGGCTTTGGTTGGTGTTAATGGTGATATGATTAATGTTGAGAAAATTGGATTTAAAGCATCAAAAATGATATTTTAAGTTACCAAATCAGATCTGGAAATTCTGTGATTTTGGTGATGAAATGTATGTTTTATGAATGTATTGGATGTGTTTTGGGTATTGGAACAATTGCCAGAAATTATTTGGAGTTGAAATATGCGAAAACGGTGAAAAACGGCGTTACCGGGTAAGTTTCGGGCTTACTGGGTGTCCGATGTGCAAACAGTGAATTGGTCACTATTAGGGCAGCCCATGAACTGCCCAAGTACTATTGGAGCTAACCTGGGTAGCCCCCATGTGTATTGGTTGGTCGGTTCGGACAAAAACATGTTTTATGCTATTTTACGGAAAAACATTTTCGTAAAAGTTTCGCGATGTTTCTAACCTATTTAATTAGATTAAAAATGACCATATGACCAAAATTCCCTTCCCCCCTCCAAATTCGGTTATACTAAGTATTTAATGTGAAAAATTTTGTTTTCTCATTATATAAGCTTCCATGGCCGAATTTCATCTCAAAGAAAAGCTCCCAAATTTTCTTGTTCAAGAAAAAAGTTTAAGGAAATTACAAGATTTGGAGGTAATCTTCAATAATCTTAAACTTAGAAAGCTTGTTTCTTGTTCTTGAATATCTAGAATAGTTTTAGGGTTTCTTCATTTCTTATATTTTGGGGCTTTTTGATTTGGAGGATAGATTTGGAGGCTAGATGCATGTATGAAGTTGGATTGGATGATATTAATGTAATATTGATTCAATTTTATCATTTGATGAATTGTTGCCATTCTAGAGTGTTATGACCACTCTTGTAACTCCTAAAATTGTTCTTAAGTTCTTCATTTGTGGTGGCTTTGGTTGGTGTTAATGTTGAGAAAATTGGATTTAAAGCATGAAAAATGAAATTTTAAGTTACCAAATCAGATCTGGAAATTCTGTGATTTTGGAGATGAAAAGTATATTGTATGAATGTATTGGATGTGTTTTGGGTATTGGAACAGTTGTCAGAAATTATTTCGGAGTTGAAATATGCGAAAACGGCAAAAAATGGCGTTACCTGGTGAGTTTCAGGCTTACCAGGTGTTCGCTGTCCAAACAGTGAATTGGTTACTGTTAGGGCAGCCCATGAACTGCCCAAGTACTATTGGATCTGACCTGGGCAGCCCCCATGTGTATTGGTTGGTCGGTTCGGACAAAAATATGTTTTATGCCATTTTGTGGAAAAACGTTTTCGTAAAAGTTTTGCGATGTTTCTAACCTATTTATATCATTATTTGATATCGAATAAATATTTTTAGGTGAAATATGAATGAATTATTCATATTGGATAATGAATAATTTATTTGGTAACTTTAAAAGTTTTAAAGTTATGATTTCGCCTGATCCGCGCGCTTCCGCTGCGCCCGCGCTAAAACCCCAACAAAAATGGTATCAGAGAAGGTCTGATCCTTCATCCATTGCATTTATCATGCATGATATATGATATATAATTCAATTTTGATATTTGCACATGCATGTAATTTATATGTTTCTTAACTTTTCGGTTCTACGTTAACGGAAAACATAACGCAAATTTAATGGTTAAGTTAAGTTATGCTTTCCCATGTAGAATTAAATTATTGAGAAATTGATCTAGATTATAAATCTTCATTTGATGTAGAGTTAAACCTTCATTAGGAATATCCCCGCTTAAATAAGGCGTTAAAAGTAACTAGTATTAGGAATACTTGTTTCTTGGTCCTCATTGTCAGTACAGATGCAAATGATTTCCTGATGCTGTAGCTGTATCGTGCCAAAGCTGTGCAGTTATGGCTGATGGTAGTTCATTTGCGCCAGTAGAACTTATATGATAAGAGACAAATTCAAGTGAAAGTTGAAATCTTGAACGTGCCAAAGCTGTCAGGATTACATCAGTAGCTTGAATTTGTCACTGACAAGTGAAGCCTTGATACGCCTCCTTGTGAACGTGCCAAAGTTGTCATAACGAGAAACAGTCAGGACCAAAATCAGGAGTCACAGTGAGTGTGACTGACAATGAGTTGTCTACTTGAGAATATACGTAGGCGAGAATGTGTCAAAACTGTGAGTCGAAATATATTCAATTTAATTATTGGATTCTCGTTTTCCATTAGGGATTACGGTATTATGTAAAGTAGTAGGAGGCACTGCTGGGTTAAAAATTCATAACTAAGGCAGTGTGTAATATTATGGAAATTGACGCTTATGTTTCCTTTATTCTATTGTGTATATAGAATTAAACTTCTAATCCACTACATGTATATTTATATACATATTTTCTGACTTTACTTATGGTTGCAGATTTCTAGAATAGGTTCTAGATTATGAGTAGGCTAGGATATTGTTAGATTAGTAAAAACCATCAGGAAATATTGTTCCGATTTTCTTGAAAATCAAAGTGGTTAGTGACTTAGTTACTAAGTCACGATAGATAATCTAAATATATATCTGTTTTAGGATATAATTGTTGGTCTCTAAGACATTCCAAGATCATATAAAGCAATGAAATATGGTGAATACAAAAGTAAAGTATGGCAGAATCATACTTACAAAGAGCGGATGTTGGATGCGTTGAACACAAAAATTTGCCTTTGAGAAGTCCTCCAAGATTCGGCCAAGGTCCCCTTTGAATGTTGAATCCAAGCTCCAAGCTTTGATCTTTGATTCCAAGCTCAAGGGATGAGTTTCCCTAACACCTTGATATGATTCCTTTGGTGTGCTAGCACTTAAGAAAAATTGCAACAACTTTTCATGTTCTTGTTGGAGCTCACGACAATGAGCAAAGATGGGGGAGAGAGAGAGTTTTGTATTTGTTTTATTTTGTTTTCTAAAAACATTATCTCAAAAAGTCTCACAAATATTTGGTATATGCTTATCCAAAAGCATAAAGCAAAATTGGAGGGAAAATGGCATTCAATGCCTTTAACAACCCCATAATAAATAGTGACTGGTTGTCAATCACTAAAAATGTGACATGACTTCCATCACTAAAGTGACTTGCGATGTGACTTGTGAGCCACACTTTAATTCAAAATGTGAGTGGGCCCGCAAACACATTCCGGGCTCGGGTTCGTTAATTTCGAATTAACGAACTTTCCGTTGCGACGTAATTAAATCAAATTTAATTAAATAATTATGCCTAGCAAAATTACTATTCACGTCGCTCGCGAATTAATTCTAAATCAATTCGTTAGCCCGAATTAAAATCCAATTTTAATTCTGCGTCGAAATCTAATTTCGTTTAATATATCGAATATATTATTTTATCGATTAATTCCAAATTAATCGTTCTCTCTTTTCAAATAGTATTTTATCATAGATAAAATCTCTCCGTAATTAATCCCAGATTAATTATGCTCGAATCATACGTCATCGGTGAATATTCGGGAAGCGACCGATGAGATCCCTGGATATGTTGGCAGTAAATCCGATCGTCGGACTATCCGAACACGTACGTACCTCGTACTACGTTTTTACCGATTTACTAGACATGGTTGGCTTATAGCAAAGCACCGTGCCTACCCAATTCTCCAGAAATATTCTTAATGGAATTTATAATCTATGTCAGGCGTAATATACGTAGTATTGCGTATTGCGATCCAGTATCGGATGTCACATGCAAGGCCTGAGGCTGGAATAGTGTCTGCCCCGTACGAAGCATATATCGGATTACTAGCAACTAGTCTCTTTAATCGGATAATCATGACCATGTCATATTATCCCGATGGTTGCAACCAATTAGAGTACCAGTTCTGTATCCCTGCGTGATCATCATCTCCATATGACTGAAGTGATACTTCCGTCTTGACATCACACCCAATACACTACGATTCTCAATAAATCCAGAAGAGGCGTACACAGAGTCTGTTAAAGTCCTGGACGACCAAAACCAAAGCGTATTGATTGTCGTAAGTACTAGCGATGCAAGTCTCAGGTTAAGACCAAATACACCTACCCTGATGCAGATTCCCATAGACACATAGTCATACTACTAATGGGATTCCGCGGGGTCTATCCAGAGCGAAGCTGTTTCCGTACCATCGGTAAACACAACCTCCTATCACACTTGCATAAGTATCCAATACTTAAATATATGAGAAATATGTTGTTATGCTTCCATAACACGCACAAGTGCAATACTAGTCTATTTCGCATTATCGATGTCCAATCTCGATAATACTACGACTAGGGATATTTAATGATTAAACCGTTATGGATTGATACTGTCTCATATCTTATAATCCGGAACTAATCATAAGGACTTTTATCATTTATATATTTAAGTAATCAAATTACAAAATGATAAAATACAATTTCATTGCCACATAGTTAATTTGTACAAAAACCACAATGTCTTTTACAAATAGTGACGCTATGGGTCATAATTGTCTAACAATCTCCCACTTGGCCTATAGCCTGTCACTCAAGCATCTAATACCTGAACTATGTACAAGTCGCTCAAACTTTTGCTGAGGAATAGCTTTCGTCAGCGGATCTGCAATGTTGTCCTCTGATGCGACCTTCTCGATCTTCACATGGCCACGATGTATGATCTCACGAATCAGATGGAAACGTCGAAGAACATACTTGGATCGTTGATGAGACTGCGGTTCCTTAGCCTGCGCTATAGCCCCGTTATTGTCAAAATATAATGGAACAGGCTCAGCTGCTAACGGAACTACTCCTAATCAAATTAGGAATTTACGGATCCAAACTGCCTCTTTTGCTGCTTCAGCTGCAGCAATATACTCCGCTTCTGTTGTTGAATCGGCAACAGTCTCTTGCTTGGAAGATTTCCAGCTTACTGCTCCGTTATTCAAACAAAATATGTATCCGGATTGCGACTTGCAGTCGTCTTTATCGGTTTGGAAACTTGCATCGGTAAACCCAGTTACCTCAAGTTCTCCATCTCCATAGATTAAGAAAGCATCCTTAGTTCGTCTAAGATACTTAAGGATATTCTTAACCGCCATCCAGTGACCACCACCTGGATCGGCCTGATAGTGACTACACATGCTCAAAGCATACGAGACATCAGGTCGCGTATATATCATGGCATACATGATCGATCCGACTACTGAGGCGAACGGTATCCGACTCATGTTGTCTCTCTCATCTTGAGTTTTAGGACACATGTCCTTAGATAGAGTGACGACATGTGACACTGGCAACAGTCCCCTCTTGGACTGATCCATGTTGAATCTCTTCAACACTTTGTCAATGTACGTGCTCTGGGAGAGTCCAAGCAGCTTTCTAGATCTATCATGGTAGATCTTTATTCCTAGAATAAAGGCTGCTTCTCCCAGATCCTTCATGGAGAATTTTAATGAAAGCCAAGCTTTCACCGGTGTTAACATGGGAATGTCATTGCCAATAAACAATACATCATCAACGTAAAGGAGAATGAATGTCAGTGTACTCCCACTAACCTTCTTATATACACAAGGATCATCCTCGTTTTGAACGAAATCATATGCTTTTATGATCTCATCAAAACGTTGGATCCAAGAACGCGATGCTTGCTTCAATCCATAAATGGATCGATTTAACTTACAAACCTTGTTTGCAAGTCTTGGTACGACAAAACCATCAGGCTGTTGCATATAATATCCTCCAAAAGGTTTCCGTTAAGGAAAACGGTTTTGACGTCCATCCGCCATATCTCGTAATCGAAATATGCAGCAAAAATAAGCATTATCCGAATGGATTTAATCATGGAAACTGGTGAAAAAGTTTCATCGTAATCGACACCATGTCGTTGATGATACCATTTCGCTACAAGCCTAGCTTTGTACATTTGTACGTTGCCATCCATGCCAGTCTTCCTTTTGAAGATCCATTTGCAACCAATAGGCTTTACGCCTTCTGGTGCATCAACCAGTATCCAAACTTGGTTGGTGTACATGGAATCCATTTCGGAATTCATGGCATCTTGCCATAAACCGGATTCGATACCTTGTATCGCTTCCTCATACGTAGCCGGCTCATCTTCCTCAATAAGATTAATATCCACATGAGGTGAGATCAGAAACCCATACCTTTCGGGTTGTTTTCTGACTCTCTTCGACCTACGCGGTCCTTGTGTATTCGAAGATTGTGGTGCAGTCTAATCCCTGATGGACTGTTCATCTTCCGTTAAGGATTCTGTGCGAGGAACAGTATCACTCCAATTTTCATCGAGTTCTACTTTCCTCCCACTTATCACTGCATTTAGGAATTCCTTCTCAAGGAAAACCGCATGTAGAGCAGCAAATACTTTTTTCTCTTGTGGGTGATAGAAGTAATATCCTTTGGTTTCCCTAGGATATCCTACAAATAGGCATTTATCTGATTTGGGTTCTAGTTTGGTACCTTCCAAACGTTTGACGTATGCCCAGCAACCTCAAATCTTCAGGAATGAGAAACCCGGTTTCTTTCCTGTCCATATTTCATACGGAGTATGTTGAACAGACTTTGACGGAACCTTATTCAAAATAAGTATTGCACGGTTAAATGCATATCCCCATAAGGAAATAGGTAGCTCTGTGCGACTCATCATAGACCTTACCATGTCTAACAAAGTTCGGTTTCTCCGTTCAGACACACTGTCTAATTGCGGTGTTCCGAGAGGAGTCCACTGTGAAAGAATACCATATTCTTTCAAGTAATCAAGAAACTCATTGCTTAAGTATTCGCCACCACGGTCCGACCGTAATGTCTTAATACTTTTGCTGGTCTGTTTTTCTACTTCGTGTCGAAACTCTTTGAATTTCTCAAAAGTTTCCGACTTGTGTCTCATAAGACACACATAACCATAACGCGATGCATCATCCGTAAAGGTTACGAAATATTCATATCCACCTCTAGCCTAGCTAGACATGAGCTCATAAACGTCACTATAAATAAGGGCTAACAGTTCGGTGGCACGTACATATTTACCGCTAAAAGGTGATTTAGGCATCTTGCCTAATAAACAAGATTCGCAGACGTCATATGAATTTGGATCAAATCCATCCAAGTACCCACTCTTCGAAAGTGTGGATATACGTGTCTTGTTTATGTGTCCCAGACGACAATGCCACATGTAAGTTTCATCTTTGTTACTTACTTTAAGCCTTTTGTTTGTTACATTTTATGTTTGAGATTGATTCATATTCAAAATATAAAGACCATTATTTACATCAGCAGTGCAAATTTCCATATCATTTTTATACATAAAACACCCAGTGTTTTTAAATACAAAAGTATACCCACATTGGGTTAACATAGATACATAAATAATATTCCTAGTCAAACTAGGTACATAATAACAGTCTGATAGTTTAAGTACATGCCCCGATGGCAGTTCCAAAACAAAAGTGCCAACGGCCAAAACGGTGACCTGTGTCCAATTTCCAACGCGGAGGTCAATCTTTCCTGAGGCCAGTCTCCTGCTAATCTGCAGATCCTGCACATCAGTACATATATGAGTTCCACAACCAGAATCAAAAATCCAATTTTTAAAACTAGTAGAAGACATATTTATTTCTATAACAAACATACCTGAAGCGGTGTCTTGCCCGCTTTGATTTCCTTCATGTGTGCCTTGTACTCGCGGCAGTCATGCTTCCAGTGACCCCGCTTCTTGCACTGGAGACATACATCTTGGGATTTGTCCTTACCCTTCCCAAAAGGTTTTGACGATTTGGCCTTGCCCTTCTTTTTCTTCTTCTTCTTTACACCTCCAGTCGCCTTGGGCCAAGCCCTCAGAGTCTGAGATGTTGAAGCGAAGTGCGCCTCGCGCTTCTTGCTCTTTTGAAGCTCTTTCTCTGCCTCACGCAGAGTGGACATCAACTCTCCAAGAGTTTGTTCTTGGTTCATCATATTGTAGTTCATGATGAACCCACTCCAAGTGTCGGGGAGAGACTGTAAGATCAAATCTATTGAAGTCTCAGCCTCGAAGACGATGTCCATCTGTCCGAGCTGCTCAATGTCAGCAATCATCTGTGACACATGGTGCTCAACAGACGTACCCTCTGACATGCGAGCGCGGAAGAGCTTCTTCTGCAACTCATATGTTTGTGATTTAAGATTAGATCGGTGAAGATCATGCAACTTCGCGTTCATCTCATATGGATCCAATCCCTTGTTTTGATGATGGAATTGCGGAGTCATAGCAGCAAGCATTACCGATTGAGCAGTCGCGTTGTCATCGCTATGAGTCTTCCAAAGCTCTAGCTCAAGCAACTGATCAGGTCGGGGCTTAGGCCCAAGAGGTCTCTCTATGGTGTAGAGTAACTTCTCGAATCCCAGAACAATTCTGAGATTCATATCCCAGTCTTGAAAGTTTGTGCCATTAAAGACATTATCGCCCATGACAATATCCATAATGCTTAACTTTCCTGTCATTTTAACCGCAATAGTCCAACTATTTGATTAACGATGTATGGGTACAGTCTAACTATTACAAGAAAAATAATAATATATTAGTCTAACTAATAAAAAATAATTGACGAAATAATTTGAAAGCGCGTAAGGCTAAGTATTTGAACGAAATTACAAATTCAATACTAGCCTCCCACTATTTTTCGGCGAGCCTCTAACCCTCTGTTGAGTACTCGGGAAACCTAGTTTCCTAGTGGGTTAGGATCCCGTTAAATAACGCACAACCTTGACTTTGGCCAACAAGCTGTATGATATTTAACTAGGTAGATCTCTAATATCAATTGGATCCCATCCAATTCCTAGATCCGGTAGGTGGACCTCCAAGTCCGAAATATATATACAATATATATGCCAATATATCCAATATATTTTCCTAACCTTTTTCCTCTGAATCAACTAAGCCTTGGCTTTGACACAACAAGCTTAATGATTCCAGTTAATAGGAACCCATTGACTTTGGAAAGCTTCGTAATCGATGTCGATGGACAAGAAGTGATCTTGACTTTGGCCAAAAAATCACAACTTGGACAAGACATACGATATGGAACAAAGCCTTCATGATTCAAACACATCCGCGATGGACAAAGGTCTTGACTTTGGCCAACAAACCAGTGCCAATGTTGGATCTTGAGTAAGAATCACTCAATGGAAGGAAAACGCTTAATATATGTTGAGGGTTTTTCGCATAAATTGGCAACCAATTAATTATCTTTGTTAGGTCTCATCATACACCCTTAAGCATGCATTCTAAAAGCATAATAAGGCGCGAAAATAAATTAATAATGATATGCGGATGGATATCTCACAGATTGTTCTTAGAACAAATCACTCCATTTCCTCTCCCCGGCTAGCACTATTCCTACTACTACCCAATTACATAATACAATTAAAGAAACCTCATTAACATTGAGGGGAATTGGGTGAGAAGAGAATTACAAAGAATCGAGAGAGAAGGCTGGACACGCAGGTCCAATTTAATAAATTCAAACTTACAACAATTTCCAAAATTGCCCTTTCCCTTCTAATATCCATCTGATATACATTATTCATTCAACACATCCATGTATTCACATAAAGCATTGTGGGAACACAGAGACTGGGCGACACATGCTGTTCCGGGCTCGCGGCCCGGTTGGGAGTATGGAGTAGCCTGCGGGGGACTAAACCGGAGAATGATGGAGTCGCCACCCGGTGTGAATCGGGACAAAGATTTAAGGCCACATTAACCCCTCGCAAGGGAATACCTCAAACCGTTGGGTTCAGAATGGTCCCTTACTTATGCCACTTGTAATAAAATGATTTGTGCAATAATTCAACCAAGCCTAAGCAACATTTATTTCCAAAGATAATTTACTCCTAAGTTCGCATGCATAAGTACAAAGCTCATATTAAGTTTGCATATAACACATTTTTCATGTTTTCATACAGCCTATTTGCATATAATCTATGTCTGAATTTGCATGCATAACGGTAAATTAACATACGGCAAGCATAAAACTTAATAAGCACATTGTACTCATACATGTGGGGAATACAGATAAATGGCAATTGCATAATCATGCGTAATAAAGAGAAGCAATCAGGTTCGTAATACAAAGGGATAACTAAGAGGGGAAATTATGCATAAAATATGATGAAAATGACTCAGTTCAGTGTGTGTGCGTTCGTGTAGCGTTTGTAAACGCGTTCGAATGATAAACAGAAGGTTCACGTTCGTGTAGCGTTTGAAAACGCGTTCGAACGGGACCAGACCCGATACATGATAAAACAAAGAAAATACGTGCGCGTTCGTGTAGCGTTTGTAAAACACATTCAAACGGTAAACAGAAGGTTCGCGTTCGTGTGGCGTTTGGGGACGCGTTCGAACGGGACCAGACCTGATGCATGATAAAACTAAGAAAATGCGTGCGCGTTCGAGTAGCGTCCGAAAACGTGTTCGAACGGTAAACAGAAGGTTCACGTTCGTATAGCGTTCGAGAACACGTTCGAACGGAACCAGACCTGATGCATGCAACACATACATAGACAAACAAATCCACAATGTAGGACCTCACGTGTCCGATTGAACTCATTCCCATCCAATCATGTGTACCTCGCCCGGCGCGGCAAAACATCGTGGTAAAGGATTTTAACCCCTCGAAATAGAGGACCTTTAATCGTACTTACTAAGCCCATGCGCTAATAACACAATGCATATAAGAGATAAAAAAACAACAATATCGGACTTCGTATACCCGATTGAACACATCTCACATTCAACCGAACATACATCATCCGGCGTGGTAAAGCATCGTGGTAATGAATTTTAACCCCTCGAAATAGATGACCTTTAATCGCACTTACTAAGCCCATGCGCTAATAACACAATGCATATAAGAGATAAAAAAACAACAATATCGGACTTCGTATACCCGATTGAACACATCTCACATTCAACCGAATATACATCGTCCGGCGCGGCAAAGCATCGTGGTAAAGGATTTTAACCCCTCGAAATAGAGGACCTTTAATCGCACTTACTAAGCCCATGCGCTTTACCTCATCATTACTCAAACAAATAACATGCAGAATTTAAATAGCGGATAATAAACGAATCAAAACAACATAAAACCAAATATGCGCCGTTTGCTCAAGTGGTACGTGGAGTTGTATCCCAAGTACAGACCGCACTACCGTCCATTCGGATTCGGCTACGGAATTTATGTCTGGGTTTCCATCCTATATACCGCAAGAGGCGACACATTTTCCATTTTATTCAAAACCACAACATGCATCCATAAACGACTCTCATACGAAATAAATAATTAAAACAATTAAAAGATGAATAAAAATGAATACAAAAAGTGCCATAAGGTCTAACATTTTATGTCGACTTTTGGAAGTACCGTACACGGTCGTCGGAAGGGTGGATGCTCCGCAACTCCTCCGGTTCACTGGTTCAACGCTTTCTCTCGCTGTTTCGCTGCTCAAGCTACCGTTTTTACTTCGTTTCGCTACTGTATTTGCTGCTGTTTTGCTGCTGTATTGCTGCTGTATTTCGGTCACTGTTTTTGGTGTTTTTAGGCTACTGTTTTGGATGTTTTTTTAAGGGCTTTAAGTGCAGTTTTTTAGTTACTGTTTTAGGTGATTTGGGGGCTGTTTTAAGGTGTTTAGGCTACTGTATATGGCTATTTTCAGGACGTGATTAGAGGCAGTATGGGAGGCTGTTTGCGGCAGTGGACTGGGCTGTTTGTAGAGGGGTTATGCGCGTGGTTTTTTAGTGCACTGAAGGTTTGTTATTTTTCGGTTTTGGAGAAGGGCTGCGTGGTCTGATTGGTTGAATATGTGGCCTAGGCTGTAGTCGGTTGTTGAGGAGTTTTAGGGGGCTGTTCGTGGATCCATGTAGGTGCTGTGTATGGGTTTTTTGTTATGGCGTGAGGTGGCCTTATTTGTGAAGGGCGTGGCAGTGCCTTCGGGTTTATTTTATGGCTAGTTGATGCGTGAAGTTGGTTAATGTGGCTGGCAGTGTGGACGAAGGACGTACGAGGGTGAGGGCTTATATGCGTGGGGGCTGGTTGCTTTTTGGGAGTGCAAGGTTTGGACAATTTTTGGGCGTGGCTTATGCGTGAAGGTGGAGAAGTAGTGAAGGTGTGTTGCTTTGTGGTTGTGAGAGAGCTAAGGGACGTGAATTAGGGTTTTTATTTTTCTGTTTTTGTTGGCTTTTTTTCCGTGAGAGAGAGAGGAAGCAGGGTTGAAGTTTTTTGTTGTTTATATAGAGAGAGGGAAGGAATTAGGGTTTGCATGGTTTTTTAAACAATGAAAGAAATCAATTAGTGTCTTGCAAGGAAAGTATATATTTTAACTGGGGGACATGTTTTGTTAGATTAGGAATATGATATATTTAATTTGTTTTGTTTTAGGTAGGTGATTTGTTTTATTAGGAAGGGATATATTTAATTTGTTTTGATTAGGAATAAAAAATTGTTGATTGATTTTAATTAGGCATGATTTTATTTGATATTTATTTTAATTTGGTATATGATTTTTAGATTTTATTTAATTCCCCATGTGTTAAATATGTGTTTTTATTAATTTGGATGTGTTTTATGGGCTTTGGTGGGCTAATTGGGCTTGGGTGTGAGGCTAGCAGCAAAACCAGAAATACCGACGCTGTTCGAACGCCGATTCGAACACTACACGAACGCCCGCAATCTGCTTGACGTTCGAACGTGGTCACGAACGCAGCACGAACGAAAACAGTGAACTTGTGAAATGAACCTGATGACATACTTATTCTGAATTTCCCCTTCCGACATCCGTTTCCCGCGACTTCTGTGACTTAAAAGGTAGTGTCTCCAAATGAGACTCATCATAGGGACTTATATGCAAAAATGCAGTGCCTACAAGCATGTTATTCAATCAATCTAATCCAATTAATTAATCTTTGAATAAAGTGATCATCCAATGTTCAAACAACGATTTGATTTGCGCGAGTCCAACACGTTTAAGAATAAGTACTCAAAGTAGGAATTCTTGAATTATATCGAACTACAATTTAAATCTAATTTAATTCGTTTTCAATACTAATTCTATATTTAATTCCAAATTAAATAATTACACTTTTAAATGCGCCTTTACGACTTAGATTCCAAATCTAATCTAAATGGGTCTCAAAGCCCAATTAACATCCAATGTCATTTAATTAAAGTCCAATGGGCTTTCAATTAATTTCTTAAGGCATGGACTTTGGTCAATATGGGTCAAACCCAAATACCAAAGCCCAATTAAGGAATCACCCTATTTGCCAAGAAACCAATTTCGGCCCATTTAAACATAAAAGACCCATTTGTCATATTTGGACTTAATGGAATAATTTAGGCCCAATTTGGATCCAATCCAATTGACCTAAACCAACTTGGCCCAACCAAGCCCATTAGGCCCAAATACAACATTATAAGCCCAATTAATCAAATTCTAAAATTCCAAATTTCATAATTTAATTAATTAAAGTGTATTGCATTAATTAATTATCTAAATTAACATTTCCAAAAATCAATTTAATTAATTAATCATGCTTTAATTTGTTCAACACATGTCCAACATTATTGAAACAAAAAAAAAATCATCTCATTTCATGCTATTGAAGCTCACGACATTTTGGGATTTTTTTATATTCGATTCCGATATCAATCCGATTGAATCTTAAATCAATATATCCATGTCTTTCAACTCATCCAATGATCAAAAAATAAAAAATACCATGACTTTTAGGGCATATTACATTCGGCCAAGCCAAAATAATTGGGGAAAATTAATCCAATTCAATTTTCGTCAAATTGATCATGCATAACTCCAAGTTATTAACATACAAGCATACTCAAACAAAAAATTTGATTAAAACATGCTCAAATCAAAAATACCCAAATCAAGAATATAAACCCTAAGTTCAATTTCATGCTTAATAAGGCTCATGATACCATTGTTGGTCTCTAAGACATTCCAAGATCATATAAAGCAATGAAATACGGTGAATACAAAAGTAAAGTATGGCGGAATCATACTTACAAAGAGCGAATGTTAGATGCGTTGAACACAAAAATTTTCCTTTGAGAAGTCCTCCAAGATTCGGCCAAGGTCCCCTTTGAATGTTGCATCCAAGATCCAAGCTTTGATCTTTGATTCCAAGCTCAAGGGATAAGTTTCCCTAACACCTTGATATGATTCCTTTGGTGTGCTAGCACTTAAGAAAAATTGCAACAACTTTTCTTGTTCTTGTTGGAGCTCACGGCAATGAGCAAAGATGGGAGAGAGAGAGAGTTTTGTATTTGTTTGATTTTGTTTTCTAAAAACATTATCTCAAAAAGTCTCACAAATATTTGGTATATGCTTATCCAAAAGCATAAAGCAAAATTGGAGGGAAAATGACATTCAATGCCTTTAACAACCCCATCATAAATAGTGACTGGTTGTCAATCACTAAAAAGGTGACATGACTTCCATCACTAAAGTGACATGTGATGTGACTTGCGATGTGACTTGTGAGCCACACTTTAATTCAAAATGTGAGTGGGCCCGCAAACACATTCCGGGCTCGGGTTCGTTAATTCTGAATTAACGAACTTTCCGTTGCGACGTAATTAAATCAAATTTAATTAAATAATTATGTCTAGCAAAATTACTATTCACGTCGCTCACGAATTAATTCTAAATCAATTCGTTAGCCCGAATTAAAATCCAATTTTAATTCCGCGTCGAAATCTAATTTCGTTTAATATATCGAATATATTATTTTATCGATTAATTCCAAATTAATCGTTCTCTCTCTTCAAATAGTATTTTATCATAGATAAAATCTCTCCGTAATTAATCCCAGATTAATTATGTTTGAATCATACGTCATCGGTGAATCTTCGGGAAGCGACCGATGAGATCCCTGGATATGTTGGCAGTAAATCCGGTCATCGGACTATCCGAACACCTACGTACCTCGTACTATATTTTTACCGATTTACGAGACATGGTTGGCTTCTAGCAAAGCACCGTGCCTACCCAATTCTCCAGAAATATTCTTAATGGAATATAAAATCTATGTCAGGCGTAGTATACGTAGTATTGCGTATTGCGATCCAGTATTGGATGTCACATGCAAGGCTTGGGGCTGGAATAGTGTATGCCCCGTACGAAGCATATATCGGATTACTAGCAACTAGTCTCTTTAATCGGATAATCATGACCATGTCATATTATCCCGATGGTTGCAACCAATTAGAGTACCAGTTCTGTATCCATGTGTGATCATCATCTCCATATGACTGAAGTGATACTTTCATCTTGACATCACACCCAATACACTACGATTCTTAATAAATCCAGAAGAGGCGTACACAGAACCTGTTAAAGTCCTGGACGACCAAAACCAAAGCGTATTGATTGTCGTAAGTACTAGCGATGCAAGTCTCAGGTTAAGACCAAATACACCTACCCTGATGCGGATTCCCATAGACACATAGTCATACTACCAATGGGATTCCGCGGGGTCTATCCAGAGCGAAGCTGTTTCCGCACCATCGGTAAACACAACCTCCTATCACACTTGCATAAGTATCCAATACTTAAATATATGAGAACTATACTGTTACGCTTCCATAACACGCACAAGTGCAATACTAGTCTATTCTGCATTATCGATGTCAAATCTCGATAATACTACGACTATGGATATTTAATGATTAAACCGTTATGGATTGATACTGTCTCATATCTTATAATCCGGAACTAATCATAAGGACTTTTATCATTTATATATTTAAGTTATCAAATTAAAAAATGATAAAATGTAATTTCATTGCCACATAGTTAATTTGTACTAAAACCACAATGTCTTTTACAAATAGTGACGCTATGGGTCATAATTGTCTAACAATAATTGTCTAGAGAGAATAGTTTCTTATGCGGTAAGAATTGACATGAATTAGTTCATGACTCGAGATTCTTGACTGTCATTAAGAAAACCCCATTAGATATTTGTTAATCTAATAATGACGTTTCTTGGCTTTAGTGACCTTTAGAGGTATTGTGTCTGACACAATTTTCTAATCAATTATTTACAATCGTTGTGAATAGTTGAAGGTAAATCATAAAGCTAAAGAAAGGAGATGTGTATAGTTATGTGTAGAGAATATTGATTCTCACAACACGACAACTATATGTATTGGATACCAGATCTCCCATCTAGTTATTTAAAATATTATTTAATGATTATTTTTTGATATTTGATATCAGAACTTGCGACTATTGGATAGTTACTTGTTCTTTATAAACAGCTATTTCATATTTTAATATGACTAGTAGTGTCATTGATGAAGAGATAAACATTAAGAAAAATATTCAGTGAACTAAATAATTTAGAACAATGCTTTATGAGATTTTACCACATAAGCATTAGATGTTTATTCCGTATGGTAAATGATGGTCTGATACGAGATCACACCACATATCTTTATCTATTTAATGAATATTGTATTTGGGAATGTGATTAAATCTCATTTAACCAATGATCATCATTAGATCACATATTTATTAAACTAATACATTGGATGTATGTAGTTTAATGAATTATAAATTGCCTTGGATAGTTTTCTTTACTTCGTAACTTAGTTAATGAGTTGTCATGCCTTAGTTACGTGTTTCTAAGAGAACACATATTGAACGTCTTGAATGGTTCGAAAAATTTCAATATGCTTCTGATGAAACACGAATAAAATATTTTGACTGGTTCAAAGATATTCAATTTCAAGTTTTGAAAACTGTATCTTTAAAATTCATCATGAGTCTTTGAATTATTCAAAGATGTTTGATACGATCAAACATATGAATTTATGGAAATTAGTTCTAAGATTATTCAATGAATATGATTCTTACTTAATATTATTCTTCTACTATTCCATCGTGATAGAATTGGTTAGTGGAAGAAATCGAATCCTATACGATTTGATTCGTTTGATATTGAGTGTTACCGAATTAGTTTCAATTCTCTTGGGAATATGCTCAAGTAACACTAATTCATCATTTTAATTAAGGTTCCATTAGCTTCTACAGTTACGTATATGATATGTATAAATAGAAAATTTGAATCTTGAAAAGTTTGAGATTTGAATCTTTCTTTTGTATAATGGTTATATAATTGAAAGTACTTGCGCCTCGGAGGTACAAATAAAAGTTTATCATTTATTCTATTTAATAGAATATTGTATTCTATTTGGTAAAATATCTTTTCTACGATCCCGAGTATTGGTGCGTAACATCGGATGTTGACCATTGTAGAAAAGACTTGACTTAGTGAAGTCAAATGTGAGAATGATAAACTATAAATGGAACTATGTAATTAATAAGATGAAAAAATCCTTAGACACATTCCATATAAGTCCAATAGGATGTCATAATCATTTGCGTAGTATTTGATACTTAATGGTTCTGCTGTTTTCTTATCGAAGAAAATTATCCTATAATTTATAGTGGGAGCGATATTTGATATCGATTTCAGAAGTTAATATTGAACCATAGATCTAAGATTGTTCGTAGCTTCCTACAATCAATTTTTGAACTTGATTAAGCTTTCGTTATGAATCGTTCATAAATTGTGCAAATGGTTGGCGCAGCAAAAGCAAAGTGAGCTTATTAAAGGTTTGACCTTCATGGTATGACATTGAGAAATGTTATACTCAGTAATATATTGTAGATTCTGAGAAAACTCGTCTCTAGTCGCACTAATTGAACAATTAAAGATCTGTTGGTTAATGTTGATATTAAATTATGTATTTTGGCTAAAGAATGCAAAGTGGCGTTCCTGAATGGTTTCTTCGAATGAGAGATCCGTTGTGGTTTCTTTATTTGAAGAGTTTATTCTAGAATGGCCCTAGAGTTTGTATTCTGCTAAGATCACAGTTTGATATACTAGTTTATAGAGCCTATTGTAGACTCAGATAAGCTTTCCAGAAATCTGTGTTTTCTAATTTTGATAACAGTCGGATTGTCTGATTTTATCAAAGCATAGATAATACACATATGATAGTAAGGTTAGTGGGAGCGTACAAATTTCTTTCTAGTGTTATATATCCTAACGACATAACCATTATTAATGTAATAATGAGATGTTATAAGGTAAAAGGTTTACCTAAATCTTATTTTCTCCGTGAATGAAGTGGGAGTAGTCTCTGTTATGTTCGATATAAGGTTTTATATATGATATAAAACAAGAGACTTGTGAGATACTCCCATTAGTCGTGCATTAGATATGATCTAATAAAGGACCCATCAAGACTATCTGTGTGACAGTTAGTATAACTGTTTAACAGTTAGTGTGTCTCTTGTATATAGTATTTATCTTTCGTAATGAATGATTCCTTTGTCGAAAGAGAAATTGATTAGAATGTCTAGTCAATCTTATGCATTATATGATGATAGTATAATTAATTCTATATTATGTGCGATTAAAAATATCAATTTAGTCATAATTGTTACGAACTATTTTGATATGTTATAAACCATAGGATGTGTCTTGAAACATCTTTTTTGTTATCGTTGAGATAGTAAGAACGAGTTCCTTATTCATGGAAAATATAATCCGCAACCATTATGATCAGATTAGTTTTGAGTCTAATTATGACATTAGATGATCTATGTCATATAGAGTCAGAAAAGATGCAGTGGGAGTGTCACGATTGATTCTACTAAATTAGTGGAATTATTTGTAACTTATGAAGTATTGACTTATGAAGTTGTATAGTGACCTTATAGATTAAAAGTTTTGATATTAGTTTTGTGCTTGCGGTCGTCTCATAATATTTGGATCGGATCTCTAAATACATAGACAACTCAGTAGCTGTAGCACAATATTGATATTGCATCTTAGTCATATTGATGTATAACTTAGGTTATACAATATATGAATAATGCTGACTAAGGGAAACGATTGGGTTTGTTGGAAAAAAATCAATATGTTATAGCATGCTTACTTGTTGTTGCCTACCTCTTGAGAGTGAGGTCAGCTCTTGAGGACCATGCGTATATAATACATATTTAGATGTGTATATGATATCGTGGATTGACACTAGAGCAAGTGGGAGAAATTGTCAGGGTTGATGCTCAGAGTGCCAATCCGGATCGTATTTATGTCTGATTCATTAATACGAACAATTCATTTTTCCATAATATTACTTATTTATGGTAGTACTTCTTCATTTTATATACATATTTGTAGTCCGCAGTTACAAAGTAGTTTGTAATTGACATTGTGAAATGTCACTACTAAAAGTATATTTTCAAATAAAGTTTCTGGTCAAGATTTACTAACACGGGTTGGTTAGTAAAATCCGATGAGACCAGTACATGTCGTATATCGAGACTTGGTCCGATGGTTTATCTCAATGAACCATGAGTCTTGGGAGACTCGTATAAACATGTAGGTATTTATTTGATAAACACTGAACGATTCACCGAAGATTTCCTAATAGATGGTACACCAACGTCAATATGAATCTTCTCAAGTCGAGTAGCATAGTGGTCCTTCGACTTGAGATACTACTGTTGATATATGAGTTATCCTCCACACTTTGATGAAAGTCACGTCACCGATCTATTTAGATCAGACCTCTGCATGTTCGTTGAACTGATGCTCATAATATCATGTGAGTATCAGATAGAATCCGTCAGTCTCGTGTAAGGGCATAAGTATCATGTACGTATTTGCGATCTAGTAAATCCATGGACGTGGTATACTTCGGAAGCGAGTTCCGAGTGTTATTTAGAGATCGTAAATTTAAAGGTCGACTATATTATACTTTAGGGATTTGATGTTCTTATCTATATCTCCGATATAATATTGAAAGCCTGTGACGGAGGGATTATACATATGCAATGACTTTGACTTGCATAGTTTAACGATAATATCTGTGGTCGTCATAATTCATGAGTTGGTGAATTATGGACACGAAATTAGATTTTGTGACAGATAAACCTAAACTTAGAGATGTTGGGGTTGGTGCTCAGAGCGCCAATTCCCGGTTGTATTTATGTTGAATACTTTTGTAAAACATTATTATTATGAATAATATATGCAGTTTCTATAATATAATCTATCTTTCTATATGGTAAAGACGTAATGACCCTATAATGATTAGTAATGATACAGTTGCAAAAAGCGTCGCAACGGACATTGAGAAGTATCATGATGTTGTCATTCTCAGACAGTTCCTGGTCAAGGTTTACACTACTTGGTCAGTATAGTAAACCTGTTGAGACCGGTACATGTCGTATACTGGAATATATGATTCCAATGGTTTCTCAATGAACCATAAGTCTTGGAGACTAGTATAGACGTGTAGGTGTTTATAGCGGATAAACACTGAACGACTCACCGAATATTCTTAATGGATGGTACACCAGCGTCAATAAGAATCTTCTTGGGTTGAGTAGCACTTGTGATTCTTAGACTTGAGATGCCATTGTGGGCACATGAGACATCTTCTACACTTAGATGGCAGTCACGTCACCGATCTATTTAGATCAGACCTCCTCCTGTTCATTGGGTGTAGATAGATCCTCAGGGTGTCCTATGTGTGTCAAGATAGGATCCGTCAGTTCTGTGTATCAGAGCATAAGTAGTCCATATGATTAGCAATCAGATAAAACCATGGGCCCGTGGTAAAGTTTAGAAGCTAGTTCTAAACATTCTTTTAGAGATTGCTAATAGAATAGTCGACTGGATAATCCCAATAGAGATTTGACGTTTACATCTATATCTCTGGGATTTATCCGGATACCTGTGACGGAGGAATTATACATTTGCCATGACCTCGACCTGTATGGTTCAACGAGATTATCCGTGATCGTCATAATCTACGGGTGGATAGATTATGGACACAAAATTTGATTTCGTGACGAATATACCTGAATCTAGAGAGTCTCAATAATGAAACATACTCGTAGAGCACTAGAGCAATATTAATAAATAATATTGATTGTTTATAAAGTCATTTAAAGGTTAAACGCAAGATACGTGCTAAAAGGACTAGATAGTCATTTGCCTAATTATTGTGTATTTACATTTAATACTTGATTAATTTAAATACACATTAATTAATAGTCAAAATGAGTTATTTGACTTATATCCTAAATGAATATATGTTTTTAATATTTAATATAAATATCTTACATTAGGATATTTAAAGTAAATGATATTAGTTGCCTTTGTTGACTTAATTAAATATCTAATAAATTTGTATTTAGATATATATGCAAGTTGACTAAATAAATTTGAAATGAAATTGAAATTACATGACTTATATTTGTATAGGTGAAATTCGGCCAAGGCTTAATTGTTACATGTATATATTGATTTTCATTTCACTTTACACTTAACCTAATACACTTTTCATAAAACTCCATTGAAAGAAACTAAGGAAGCAAGTGAAGGAGAAAAGGAAAAAGCTAAAGAAAAGCTTGGATTTTGTAAGTTTTTCAAACTTACTATTAGAAAGGAAATTGTTCCTTAGGATCTAGGAAACACCTTGTGATGTTCTTAAGTCTTTCTTTTCTTTATTTCTTGTGTTTTTGATGATGGAAATTTTTATTGAAAGTGTTGAGCATGTATTGTGAAGGAAGGTTGTGACTATTGTAGTTGTAAGCTTTCTTTTAAGGTTTTGGAAACCATGTTGCTAATCTAGAGTTATTGACCCACTCTTAAATGACCTAGATTTGATCTTGAGTTGTTTCATTGTGTTGAGACTTGGATTGGATGGAAGAATGATGATTGAAGTAATTGATTTAATGTATTTGGTCTAATTTGTCCAATTTGTGGAAATTGAAAAATTAGGGTTCATGACTAATTCCAAATTTGGGGATTTTCATATATGTTGTGTATTTGTGTGTGTATATGATGCATATAAAGTTTCATGTTGATTGGATTACATTTAGATGTGTTTTGAAGCATGAAATGACAAAAGGCACAAAATGCCCCCTTTGTGAGGCTCACGGCTTTGGAGTCAAAATTTGGGATTTTTGTTGCTTATGGTGTTTTGATGTTTTGAACATGCTAAGTTCATCTTAGAAATGATTTAGAATCATTCAAAATTGATTAGATCAATTTCGGACTAAAATGGACAAAATACCAAAACAAGGGTAATTTGGTAAATTCACTTAAATATGATTTATTGAATTTTATTTCATAATTTGATTATTGGAATATTAAATAAATATGTTTATTTAATTAATCCGAGAAAAATTTTTGAAATCGGAAAATACGATTTTCCACCGCTTCCGCTGCGTTACCGGATTTAGCCCCTAAAAACCCCTTACAAAATGGTATCAGAGAAAGTCTGATTCTAAGCCACCTAATATGATTAGCCTTCATTGAATCAATGTTTAATCATGTTTTCTTGACTTTATGCATGCTAATTAGGATCTAAATTGGTTAGATTTAGGGTGTATGACACTTAGCGGAAAATCCCTAATTAATAAGGTTTGAATGTAATTATGTATTTGATGCATATTATATGGTCCGTCTTGTCAATACGGTTTATGAATACTTCTTTGTGACTACATCCGAGACCGTGCCTCTGCTGTGAGGGTGTAGCCGATAAAGATTTATTTATACCGGATGTATATCAGATACTAGGTAAATTCAAGTAAAAGTGGAATTCTGAACGTGCCCTAACTGTCAGGATTACGTAATTAACTTGAGTTTATCATTGACGAGTTTAACCTTGGTACGTCTCCTTGTGGGCCTGCCTTCGCAGCGACAACGAGAAACGGCCAGGACCGGATACTTAGGAGTCACTATTGAGTGATTGACAAATGAGTTGTCTACCTGATGAATATACGTAGGCGAGACCGTGCCTCTGCTGTGAGCTAAAATATATTCACGAGATCCACCTTTCACTATTAGTATTTAATTTGATCATTAAATATTTGTATTCTGTTTTGGGATTACAGTATTGCATGATTTAGTGGGAGGGGCATATTAGATTAAAAATCCATGATCTAGTTTATGCTTTTGATATTATATGAAACTGCTTAATTTCTGCTAACCGTTTTTCGTGATCTATATGATAGATTGGCGATGGCGGCATAATCCATAAATCAGTTTGCGCGTATGCTTGATGCGAACAAACTGAAAGGCGCTGAGAACTTCGCTGACTGGGAATTGGATTTGAGGATTGTCCTCGATTCCGAAAAGCTGAGATATGTTCTTGAGGGTCCGTTGCCTCTTGCTGTGGGTGCGGATGCTTCGGAGGAGGAACGCCAAGTTTTTGAAACTTGGAAGGATGATGATTTAAGGGTTAAATCATACATCCTTAGTTCACTGTCTCTGAAACTCAAGCAACAGTACTATGGTATGCTAGATTCCTATAGTATGATGACGCGATTGAGACAATCGTTTGAGAACCAAGAACAAGTGATTGTTCACAAAGTCGCCATGGAACTGTTCCATGCGCGCTGGATGAGGGGCAAAGTGTTAGCCCACATGTTCTTCAGATGATCGATTTGATCGATCAATTGAGGCAACATAATCTCATCTTGAATGACATTCTCGGTAGAAGTGTCATTCTTGGTTCACTACCAGCTTCATTTCGCCAGTTTGTGATGTACTTCAACATGCACGGGACTGTCTGTACCTACCAGGAGCTACATAGGATGTTGCTCACGGCAGAAGAGGACCTTAAGAAGGGAGTACCGACTCGCCCTCCTAGAACTACTTCTCTTTCGGCTTCTTCCCAAGGATGGTCCAATGGAAAGAACAAGAAAGGCAAGAAGAAGAAATAGGCTTTTGGTCCTCAACAACAGGCGAAGATTGCTAAGCCCAAGAGGGCTTCTGAAGACAAATGCCACCACTGCGGCAAAGTCGGGCACTGGAAGAATAACTGTCCTGATTACATTGCCCAGCTGAGGAGAGACAGAGCATCTACTTCAGGTACTTTTATTTTTCCAGTTCTTGATTTATCTTTGGCTTGTGAAGCCGTTACATCCAACTGGATTTTAGATTCTGCTTGTCCCATTCACATTTGCAATTCGTTGCAGGTGCTGAGGGAAAGTAGGAGGCTGAAGCCCGGGGAGATGAAGTTGCGGTTCGGGAGTGGAGACTCTTTGGATGCAGTTGCAGTGGGAGTATGCGAGATCTCATTGCCGAATGGGACACTTTTGTTAAATGAATGCCATTTTGTACCTGGATGTGTAGCTAATATTATATCACTTTTTGTATTGGATACAAAAGGCTTTTGTATTAATATTAAGAATAGTTCTTTATATTTATATGATAGTAATAATATTCAGATCCTTTGTTGTCCAAACCAGCATAGTCATTATACATTGCAAACTTCTAAAGATATATTAAATACTGGAGTTAATAAACGTAGTTTACCTGTAATTAATAATACAGAACTTTGGCATATGAGACTTGGTCACATTGGCGTTAAACGCCTTACCCAATTGGTTAGGAATGGTTTGATATCAGATCCTACCATTGAATCCTATCCAACTTGTGAATCCTGTATTCAGGGTAAGATGACCAAAGCCCCATTTTCTGGTGTTGGACACCGCGCCACTAACTTACTGGAACTCGTACATTCTGATGTATGTGGTCCACTAAGTCAAACTGCTCACAGTGGTTATTCGTACTTCGTTACCTTTACCGATGATTTGTCACGATACGGTTATGTGTATTTGATGCGACATAAATCGGAAACCTTTGAAAAGTTCAAAGAGTTTCGAAATGAAGTAGAAAAACAAACTGGTAAATATATTAAATGCCTTCGATCAGATCGAGGCGGCGAATATATGAGTGGTGAGTTCATGGATTATATGAAGGAGAATGGGATTCTCGCTCAATATACTCCTCCAGGTACACCACAGCACAATGGTGTATCTGAAAGGAGAAATCAGACTTTATTGGATATGGTCCGATCGATGTTGAGTTTCACAGATTTTCCCTATTACTTATGGGGTTACTCTCTCTTAACAGCCGCACATCTTTTGAATAAGATTCCTTCAAAGGCTGTTCCTACGACACCGTATGAGATATGGTTCGGTAGGAGACCAAATCTTAATTACATTAAGGTTTGGGGTTGTCCTGCCTATGTCAGGGTGACTCAGCAAGATAAGCTTTCGCCTCGAGGGTAAAAGTTTAGGTTTGTTGGATATCCTTCGAATACGAGGGGATATCTGTTCTATGATACCGAGCATCGAAATGTGTTCGTAGCTCGCTTCGCAAAATTTCTAGAAGTAGATTTTTTGTCAGAAGGTGGTAATCATAGACAGGTTGAGCTTGATGAAGTCCAACCTGAAAAAAACAAACCAACGGAGGAACCTGAAGTTCAAGTAGATGAAGGACCTTTAACACACACACTCCGTAGGTCGGAAAGGGTATCTAGACCTCCTGAACGCTTGTATTTGATACAAGAAAAGAGTCTGGATGTTCTCTTAGTTGAAGAGACAGATCCTTTCACCTATAGAGAATCGATGTTGGACATCGACTCCATGAAATGGAAAAGTGCCATGAAATTCGAGATAGACTCAATGCATGAAAATCAAGTTTGGGACTTGATTCCGCTTCCCGAAGGAATTGTTCCTATCGGTTGGAAATGGGTTTACAAAAGGAAGTGCGGGCCTGACGGTAAGGTTGAAACTTACAAGGCCGGACTGGTAGCAAAAGGTTACACGCAGCGACCTGTCGTCGACTACGATGAAACTTTTTCACCAGTTGCAATGCTTAAGTCTATTCAGATTTTGCTTTCTATAGCTGCGTATTATGATTATGAGATTTGGCAAATGGATGTCAAAATGGCTTTTTTAAATGGATTTCTTGATGAAGAAATCTATATGGAACAGCCAGAAGGTTTTGCGTCCAGCGAAAACTCGGGCATGGTGTGTAAGCTTAAAAAGTCCATTTATGGACTTAAACAAGCTTCACGAAGTTGGAATCTTCAATTCGACGAGATTATTAGATCGTCTGGTTTTCTCAAGAATTCAGAAAAATCATGTGTGTATCAGAAGGCCAGTAGGAGCATGGTCGTATTTTTAGTCCTATATGTTGATGACATCCTAATCATTGGGAATGATTTAGGTATGTTACAAAGCGTCAAAGCGTACCTCTGTAAGAATTTCTCCATGAAGGACCTGGGAGAAGCTTCCTATGTTTTAGGGATAAAACTCTATAGAGATAGACAAATGAGGCTGATTGGGTTATCCCAATCAACGTACATAGATAAGATCTTGGAACGGTATAGTTTTGGTAACTGTAAGACATCAAACATACCGTTCAGACATGAGATACATCTTTTTAAGAAGATGTGTCCACAAACAGAAGATGAGAAGGTTAGAATGTCTAACCAACCTTATGCTTCGTGTTTGGGTAGCATAATGTATGCCATGTTATGTATGAGGCCTGATATCAGTTTCGCTGTTAGCGTAACTAGTCGATATCAGTCCAATCCAGGTAATGACCAATGGATGGCCATTAAACATATCCTAAAGTATCTTAAAGGTACTAAGGATAAGTTGATTATTTATGGAGGAAACGAGCTGCAGGTTAATGGGTATACAGACTCTGATTTTCAATCGGATCCCGATGATAGAAAGTCTACATCTGGATTTGTCTTTACCCTTAACGAGGTGCAGTTTGTTGGAAGAGTTCCAAACAGGGATCGACAGCTGATTCCACCACTGAGGCGGAAATATTGCAGCTTCTGAAGCTGCAAAAGAGGCTGTGTGGATAAAGAACTTTATCACAGAATTGGGAGTTGTCCCAAGTATCGAGAATGCGATTTCGTTATACTGTGATAATACTGGAGCCATTGCGCAAGCAAGGAACCGAGGGCGCATCAGAAGTCGAAGCATGTGGAACGCAAGTACCACGTCATTCGAGAGATCGTGTCGCGAGGGGATATTGTCGTGTGCAAGGTACCGAGTGAAGATAATGTAGCAGACCCGCTGACGAAGGCCATACCTCCGAAGTTGTTTGATAAACACGTTGAGTCGATAGGTATTAGATACAATCGATATTGGCACTAGAGCAAGTGGGAGATTTTGTTGGGGTTGGTGCTCAGAGCGCCAATTCCCGGTTGTATTTCTGTTGAATACTTCTGTAAAACATTATTATTATGAATAATATATGCAGTTTCTATAATATAATCTATCTTTCTATATGGTAAAGACGTAATGACCCTAGAATGATTAGTCATGATACAGTTGCAAAAAGCGTCACAACGGACATTGAGAAGTATCATGACGTTGTCATTCTCAGACAGTTCCTGGTCAAGGTTTACACTACTTGGTCAGTGTAGTAAACCTGTTGAGACCGGTACATGTCGTATACTGGAATATATGATTCCAATGGTTTCTCAATGAACCATAAGTCTTGGAGACTAGTATAGACGTGTAGGTGTTTATAGCGGATAAACACTGAACGACTCACCGAATATTCTTAATGGATGGTACACCAGCGTCAATAAGAATCTTCTTGGGTTGAGTAGCACTTGTGATTCTTAGACTTGAGATGCCATTGTGGGCACATGAGACATCTTCTACACTTAGATGGCAGTCACGTCACCGATCTATTTAGATCAGACCTCCGCCTGTTCATTGGGTGTAGATAGATCCTCAGGGTGTCCTCTGTGTGTCAAGATAGGATCCGTCAGTTCTGTGTATCAGAGCATAGGTAGTCCATATGATAGCAATCAGATAAAACCATGGGCCCGTGGTAAAGTTTAGAAGCTAGTTCTAAACATTCTTTTAGAGATTGCTAATAGAATAGTCGACTGGATAATCCCCATAGAGATTTGACGTTTACATCTATATCTCTGGGATTTATCCGGATACCTGTGACGGAGGAATTATACATTTGCCATGACCTCAACCTGTATGGTTTAGCGAGATTATCCGTGATCGTCATAATCTACGGGTGGATAGATTATGGACACGAAATTTGATTTCGTGACGGATATACCTGAATCTAGAGAGTCTCAATAATGAAACATACTCGTAGAGCACTAGAGCAACATTAATAAATAATATTGATTGTTTATAAAGTCGTTTTTAAAGGTTAAACGCAAGATACGTGCTAAAGGGACTAGATAGTCATTTGCCTAATTATTGTGTATTTACATTTAATACTTGATTAATTAAATACACATTAATTAATAGTCAAAATGAGTTTTTGACTTATATCCTAAATGAATATATGTTTTTAATATTTAATGTAAATATTATACATATATTTAATATATTTGTATTTGATTAATTAATTAATTATTTAATTGTTAAATGATTAAATTAATTAAAATATAAATATCTTACATTAGGATATTTAAAGTAAATGATATTAGTGGCCTTTGTTGACTTAATTAAATATAAGTTGTATTTAGATATATATGCAAGTTGACTAAATAAATTTGAAATGAAATTGAAATTACATGACTTATATTTGTATAGGTGAAATTCGGCCAAGGCTTAATTGTTACATGTATATATTGATTTTCATTCACTTTACACTTAACCTAATACAGTTTTCATAAAACTCCATTGAAAGAAACTAAGGAAGCAAGTGAAGGAGAAAAGGAAAAAGCTAAAGAAAAGCTTGGATTTTGTAAGTTTTTCAAACTTACTATTAGAAAGGAAATTGTTCCTTAGGATCTAGGCAACATCTTGTGATGTTCTTAAGTCTTTCTTTTCTTTATTTCTTGTGTTTTTGATGATGGAAATTTTTATTGAAAGTGATGAGCATGTATTGTGAAGGAAGGTTGTGACTATTGTAGTTGTAAGCTTTCTTTTAAGGTTTTGGAAACCATGTTGATAATCTAGAGTTATTGACCCACTCTTAAATGACCTAGATTTGATCTTGAGTTGTTTCATTGTGTTGAGACTTGGATTGGATGGAAGAATGATGATTGAAGTAATTGATTTAATGTATTTGGTCTAATTTGTCCAATTTGTGGAAATTGAAAAATTAGGGTTCATGACTAATTCCAAATTTGGGGATTTTCATATATGTTGTGTATTTGTGTGTGTATATGATGCATATAAAGTTTCATGTTGATTGGATTACATTTAGATGTGTTTTGAAGCATGAAATGACAAAAGGCACAAAATGCCCCCTTTGTGAGGCTCACGGCTTTGGAGTCAAAATTGGGATTTTTGTTGCTTATGGTGTTTTGATGTTTTGAACATGCTAAGTTCATCTTAGAAATGATTTAGAATCATTCAAAATTGATTAGATCAATTTCGGACTAAAATGGACAAAATACCAAAGCAATGGTAATTTGGTAAATTCACTTAAATATGATTTATTGAATTTTATTTCATAATTTGATTATTGGAATATTAAATAAATATGTTTATTTAATTAATCCGAGAAAAAGTTTTGAAATCGGAAAATACGATTTTCCACCGCTTCCGCTGCGTTACCGGATTTAGCCCCTAAAAACCCCTTACAAGAGAGTCTCACAATATGAAGTGTACTTGTTGAGCACTTGTGCAATGCGTTATGAATAATATAGATTATTCATAATACTTCATCGGATTAAAATGAGTTAATTCGAATCGTTTAATCGGTTAAACGAAAATACATGCATTAGGGGCATTTCGGTCAATCAATAATTAATGTGTATTTGTATTTGATACAAAATTTGATTTGATACATATTAATTAATTGTCAAATGAGATTTTTGACATATGCCATTAATATATGTATTTGTTATTTAATGTAAATAAAAATACATATATAATAATAATCACATTAATTAATTATTTAAATGTTTAAATGTTAAGTATCTAGATAATTAAATTATTTCAATATTACATAAATGTTATGCAATATGTTTGATTATTATTGATTACATGTGACATGATTTTATTAAGCTTAAAGTTTACAAATTGGATTTGTCAACTTAAAAGCTTATTATTATTTAATTAGATTAAAAATGACCAAATGGCTAAAATGCTCTTCCCTCCTCCAAAGTCGGTTATACTAAGTATTTAAGGAAAATTTTGTTTTCTCATTATATAAGCTTCCATGGCCGAATTTCATCTCAAAGAAAAGCTCCCAAATTTTCTTGAAGAGTCAAGGAAGAAAGTGAAGAAATTCAAGAAAAAAGTTTAAGGAAATTACAAGATTTGGAGGTAATATTCAATAATCTTAAACTTAGAAAGCTTATTTCTTGTTCTTGAATATCTAGAATAGTTCTAGGGTTTTTTCCTTTCTTATATTTTGGGGCTTTTTGATTTGGAGGATGGATTTAGAGGTTAGATGCATGTGTGAAGTTGGATAGGATGATATTAGTGTAATATTGATTTAATTTTATCATTTGATGACTTGTTGCCATTCTAGAGTGTTATGACCACTTTTGTAAATCCTACAATTGTTCTTGAGTTATTTATTTGTGGTGGCTTTGGTTGGTGTTAATATTGATATGATTAATGTTGAGGAAAATGGATTTAAAGCATGAAAAATGATATTTTAAGTTACCAAATCAGATTTGGAAATTCTGTGATTTTGGTGATGAAAAGTATGTTGTATGAATGTACTGGATGTGTTTTGGGTATTGGAACAATTTCCGGAAATTATTTCGGAGTTGAAATATGTGAAAACGACAAAAAAAGGCATTACCGGGTGAGTTTCGGGCTTACTGGGTGTCCGCTGTCCAAACAGTAAATTGGTCACTGTTAGGGCAGCCCATGAACTGCCCAAGTACTATTTGAGCTTACCTGGGCAGCCCCCATGTGTATTGGTTGGTCGGTTCGGATAAAAACGCGTTTTATGCCATTTCGTGAAAAAAAAAACATTTTCGTAAAAGTTTCGCGATTTTTCTAACCTATTTATATCGTTATTTAATATCGAATAAATATTTTTAGGTGAAATATGAATGAATTATTCATATTGGATAATGAATAATTTATTTGGAAACTTTAAAAGTTTTAAAGTTACGATTTCGCCCGAACCGCGCGCTTCCGCTGCGCCCGCGCTAAAACCCCAACAATTTTGACCTTTCGTAAGTTCGAATTTGAGAGATGTTTGTTGATGAAAGTTGTATATAATATATTAAGTGTATGTATATTTTTATAAATTGTGATTTAGAGTTCGCATGAAAAAGATATGATTGTTTGAAATTGTTATTCTCTTATATATGTAAGGTCATTTTTAAACATTTTTTCTCTAAACATATCGACAATTGATTTTATTTTAAAGTTTATGATTTGTAAATCAATAATATGTAATTTTTTTTTATTAAACACTTTATATTTTGAGAGATATTTACATTTTAAAATAAAAGTGAATAATAAAATAATAAGATTTTTCAAACACACACCACTAACATGCATAGGATGTGTGTTTTAATTTTTTTTTAAATATTATTTTTATTATTTTTTTAATAAAAGCCTATAAGATTAATTTTTTTTCAAATATGATTTTTTCATCATAATTAATTACTACTGTAGGTTTATTTTAAAATAAAAACACCATTAAAAAATTAGGTCGTGATTTTGCTAAGAATATTAGTATTTAAATTTAGTATTAATAATTAAGATCTAATCTCTTTCTTCTATATTAACCTAATTTCTTTAAATTTATAAATACTTAGGGTGCGTTTTGCGCGCAACATTAAGATCATGTATAGTATTAACTTAATACATTATTAGGGATGGCAAAATCCGGATCCGGTCGGATTCGGGTCCAGATCTGGAAGTATTTTCGTAGCTCGGGTCCGATTCCGGACCCAGGTAAATAAACGCGGGTCCGGATCCAGGTCTACCTGGTCCGGATCCGGATACCCGATTTTTTATTTTTTTATTTTTAATTGTATTATTTATATTTATATTTGGATTTTGTCAATTTTATTAGTTTTATTTCAATTCTTTTATATTTTTCAATTATATTCTATTATATATATATATATTATATATATATATATATATATATATGCATATTATTTTATATTTTTCATTATATTTTAATTTATTATATTTATTTTTTATTATTTTTTTCCAGACCCGTGCGATCCCGGGTCTGGATCTTGATTCGCCCGTGTCCTAATTTTTATGTTCCGGGTCCGAATTTTTTAATCCCGGACACGGATCGTCCAGATCTCACTGCCATATCTATACATTACAGTGTTTGATGATTATTAAAATATTAAAATATTTATAAAATATTAAAAAATTAATTAATATTAAAATAAAAAAATATTATTAAAATATTAAAATAAAAATTAATATGAAATATTAATATTAAAAAAATATTATTAAAATATTAAAAAATAATATTAAAATTAAAATATTAATATTAATATTAAAAATACTATGAAAAAATTAAAATATTTATAAAATATTAAAAAATTAATATTAAATTAAAAATTAATATATTAATATTAAAATTAATATATTAATATTAAATTAAAAATTAATATATTAATATTAAAATTAAAATATATTATTAAAATATTACAAAAGTAATAGAAATTTTTACAACAATATTAATATTAATAGTGTAAAAATATTATTAAAATATTAAAAAAGTAATAAATTTTGTTATAAAATATTAATATTAAAAAACTATTATTAATATATTTTAATATAATATTTTTTTTTACTTTTAATATTTTAATTTTAATATAAATAAAATAATATTGATGATTAGAGAATAATTTTTTTAAAAAAATTTAATGCAATGTGTTATAATCCCACACTCCCCCATCATTCGTCAATGTAGTGTAGACATCATTAAATAATATAATACATGATGGACAACATTGTCACCAAATATTGTATTGGATTAATTAATGCTATATAAGGTGCTTAATGCACCCTATTTTTTTTTTTTTTTAAAATAACGTTGGAAACCTCGTCGTCAAACCACCCGACCTGAGTTTAAGCGGAACAAGTAAAATCTCCGGTTTCCACGAACCCTTACAAAGAAATACACCATTTGAACTTGAACATAAGGCATGAGAATTAAGACATAATTCTTTTATCATCAAACCATACCCACGAATGACGCTTAATACACCTTGATGCTACGTGGCAAACACACCCTTATATGACATGCTATTTCATGTACCAATATGGCAGACAGCTAAATGCATCAATGACTAAACAGATGTACTATTAATAATTTTGAGAATGACAATTTGGAAAAAAAAATTCAAAGTAAGATCTATCTCTTCTTCTTTTTAACCTTGCCATTACAGAAGAGTGAACCAAAACCAAAGAGACTCACAGTTCCATTGGAAATGAATGGAGGTGGGATGTTTAAAACTGGACTGATTCGAACTCCATTTTGGCCATTATAAGATCCACACTTCTTTACTTGTGGCCTTTGTGTTGACGAAGAATAATAATATGTACCAGAATAACTTGACGATGGTGACATTGTTGATTTTCTTGAAACCGATGTCTGTCTTTTCAAATTCTGCTTCTGGGGTTCCTTTGAAAGCATTGTTGATGATGTTGTTGTTGTTGGTTTTGGATTTGGTGCTGAACCGGTAGAGTTGCTTCTTGAAAGAAACTGATCAAGTGACCGGATTAGGCTTTTACTTCTAGTGCTTTCCCAATTGAGGCTGCTGCTTCTTTTGAATTGCCAGAAAGGTCTTGATGAAGGCTTGGTAAAAATTTCATCATCATTAAGATCACTCACTGATAAGAACTCTTTCAATCTTTTCTTTTCTGAAGAAGGTTCAGGTTGATGATTAGGCTGATGGGTATGTTTTGTTGTGATGATTTTTTGTTGTTTCTTGATTTGCAATGGAAGAATCCTGCCGTTTGAGAAAAGCTCATCAGCTGAAGAGAGTTCCTGGGGAAAGCTGTTACTGCCAATGCTGAAATCAAAATCAGAACTTGGTGAATCATGTTGATGAGATTCATTAACAGCATCTGTCTTGTTGTTGAGATCATGTGAGAATGAAATACGAGGGCTTGAAATTTCAGAGCAAATTACATCAATGGCCATAGCTGATGATACCTAAATGGTAAATAAAAATTCCATGACCGGGTTTTTTTTCAGGGAAAAGTTTCAAAGGTGGCACTAAATGCTGGAGGCATTGTAGGAGTCAAATTAAGGCATGAAATTCAAAGTCAGAAACAGCAGCTTTAAACTTTTGCTTTTTTTTCTTTTTTCCTAAGACTCCTAAATAGCATCTGCTGTTGCCGCCAACATTGGAAGAATAATTGAAGCTGAGGCCCTGAGCAGAAGAAACACAATTGATTCAATTGTTAGAAGGTAACAGAAAAAGAAAGGATAAAGAGGATGAAAGTGGTTGAATTTAAGCACCGAAAGGCTATAAAAGTATCTTCTATAGGTGGGTTTCCAAGGGAACTCGTTTAACTTTTACTTTAGAAATGGAACCATATCACTACTGTGCTTAGTGTAATTGTGGAAGTGATAGTGACCATAACCTTAGTGGATTCATGGTCCATACTGAATTAGACATCCACACAGTTACGGTTCGGATTCGTAACTGATCGAACCGTTGATTATGTAACCGAACCGTGAACCGTAATCGAATCGATCGAATCCGGTTCGATTAGGTTGAAATATTTTCCAACCGTCGATTTGAGCAATTGGACCGGTTCAAACCGTAATAGTTACGATGTCAGTTCGAATTGTAATGGTAACAATTTTTTTAAAAAATAATAAAAGTTTAAAATGTCTAATTTGTCCCTCCTAACAATTATATTTTGGGGGTATTTTAGGCATCATAAAAAATCAACTAATACTATAAATAATCATTTAACTCATTTTCCAAAACAACAAAATCATTTATTCTCTTCTCACTCTCTCAATTTCTCAAATCTCATATGTTTAATCAATTTATTCTCTTATTATCTCAATCTCTTCATTATAATGACAAGCTCATCACTAATATTCATGAGGCTGAGGATACCACTCAACATACCACCGACGAGATGACTTCAAGTATTCAAGTGAGAAATCGAGGTTCTGAAATATTAACAAAACATTTCACTCTGGTCGTGATTGATGTCAATGGTGAGAAGAATGATATCTACAATTATTGTGGGAAAATTTACAAACACACTGGCGCGTATGGAACTATGACGGGTCATATGAGGAGTACTCATAAAGTTGAGTTAGAGATTGATACAATACAAACACAAACACAAATGACAAGGTTTTCTACTTCCGGTCCATATTCTTCTTCTTTTACTAAATTATTTAAATATAATGAATCTCAATGGAAATATATGTTAGTGTCCTAGACATGCCAATGATCTCTAAACATTGATTTGTGTGTGAATATATCAAGAAAGTTTGCGGAAAAACTTACATTGATCGGTTGAAGTTCAAAACTTTTTCCTTGGATGTAGAAGCTCCAAGCCGGGTGTTGAATTCCAACTAAAGGGTGAGTTTCCCTATCACCTTCAAAGACTCCCAAAGTGCTAGCTTTGATCAAAAATTGAAAGAAAATTTTCACTTCAAGAGAGTGTAATAATCGTCCAAGGAGAGAGTTGGGAGAGAGATGGTGTTTTGTTGTTGACTGTTTCTAAAACAAAAGGCAAGTATATATTTTCCAAAAACAAAACTTGTTTAAGAAGTGTTGGTTGTGTAAAAAGTTGCATTAAATGCAACCAACTACTTCCATCACACTTGTGACAAGTTGATGTAAGTTAGTGGGTCCCACCACTTTGAATTCAAAATTCAAGTTGGTTTACATAACACACTTTGGGCCCGGTTTCGTTTAATCCGATTAAACGAATTTTCCGTCGCTAAATAATTAAATCCAATTTAATTAAATAATAATGCCTAGAAAACTATTACGAAAGTCGCTTACGAATTAATTCCAAATTAATTTGTTCGCTTGAATTAAAATCCAATTTTATTTCCGTATTGAAATCCAATTTCAATTAATATATCCAATATATTATTTTAGCCCAAATAAATAAATTAAATAGTAAAATATAATTTAACTATTAAATTTATTTTGCCGATTAATTCCAAATTAATCGCGTTCTCTCTTCTAGATGAATTAATCCCATATTAATTCTTACCGCAATTAATCCCAGATTAATTTTCTCTTTCATAATTAATCCCAGATTAATTCTTGCCGTAATTAATCACAGATTAATTTTCTCTCTCATTTCGAGTCAAATGTCATCGGTGAATCTTTGGGAAGCGACCCAAGAGATCACTGGATATGTTGGCAGTAAATACAGTCATCAACTATCCGAACACGTGCGTACCCGGTACCACATTCTCATCGATTTACAAGACATGGTTGGCTTCTAGCAAAGCACCGTGCCTTCCCAATTCTCCAGAAATATTCAACGAGGAATATATAATTTGTATCAGGCGTAGTATACAAAGTATTGCGTAATACGATCCAGTATCGGATGTCACGTGCTAGGCATAGGGCTGGAATTGTGTCTGCCCCGTACGAAGCATATATCAGATCACTAGCAACTAGTCTATGTAATTAGATAATCATGACCTAGTCATACTATCCCAATAGCTGCAGTATTTAGGAGTACTAGTTCTGTATCCTTGCGTGATCATCATCTCCATATGACTGAAGTGATACTTCCATCTTAACATCACACCCAATACACTACGATTCTCAGTAAACCCAGAAGAGGCGTACACAGAACCTGTTAAAGCTCCGGACGACCAAAACCAAAGTATACTGATTGTCGCAAGTATTAGCGATGCAAGTCTCAGGTTAAGACCACATACACCTATCCTGATTCGGATTCCCATAGACACATAGTCATACTACCAATGAGACTCCGAGGGGTCTATCCAGAGCGAAGCTGTTCCCGGTCCAATGGCTAACAGAAACTCCTATCACACTTGCATAAGTATCCAATACTTAAATATATGAGAACTATGATGTTAAGCTTCCATAACGCGCACAAGTGTAATACTAGCCTATTCTGTATTATCGATGTCCAGTCTCGATAATACTACGACTACAAATATTTAATGATTAAACCTTTCGTGGATTAATACTGTCTCATATCTTATTAATCCGGTACTAATCATATGGACTTTTATCATTTATATATCCAAGTAATCCAATTACAAAATGATAAAAGAGTAATTTCCTTTGTCACATAGTTAATTTTTCCAAGAACACCATGTTCTTTACAAATAATGATGCTATGGGTCATAATTGTCCAACAATCTCTCACTTGGCCTATAGCCAATCACTCAACTATCCAACACATGAACTATGTACGAGTCGCTCATACTTATGCTGAGATATCGCTTTCATCAGCGGATATGCAAGGTTATCATCTGAAACGATCTTTTCGATCTTCACATCGCCACGATGTGTGATCTCACGAATCAGATGAAACCGTCGAAGTACATACTTTGATCATTGATGAGACCGTAATTCTTTAGCCTGTGTTGTAGCCCAGCTCAGCTGCTAACAGAACTACTCCTAATCCAATTAGGAATTTTATAGATCCAAAATGCTTCTTTTGTTGCCTCAGCCGCATCAATGTATTCTGTTTTTGTTGTTGAATCGGCAACAATATCTTGCTTGGAAGATTTCCAGCTCACTGTTCCGTTGTTCAAACAAAATATGTACCCTTATTGCGACTTATAGTCATCTTTATCGGTTTGGAAACTTGCATCGGTGATCCCAGTCACCTCAAGTTCTCCATCTCCATAAATTAAGAAAGTATCATTAGTTCATCTAAGATACTCAATGATGTTCTCTACATCAATCGAGTGACCATCACCTGGATCGGCCTGATAGTGACTCCACATGCTCAAAGAATATGAGACACCAGGTCGCGTACATGTTGTCAATGTACGAGTTCTCGGAGAGTGCCAACAACTTTTAGATATATCCTAGTAGATCCTTATTCCTAGAATAAAGGTTGCCTCTCCCAAGTTTCATGGAGAATTTTAATGAAAGCCAAACTTTCACCGATTTTAGTATGGGAATGTCATTGCTAAAAAGCAATACATCATCAACGTATTAGGACAATCAATGTCAGTGCGCTCCCACTAACCTTCTTATATACACAAGAATCATCTTCGTTTTGAATGAAACCATATACCATTATGATGTCATCAAAACGTTGGTTCCAAGAACGTTATGTTTGCTTCAATCCATAAGTGGATCGATTTAACTTGCAAACCTTGTTTGTATGTTTTGGCACGAAAAAACCGTCAGGGTGTTGTATATAAACATCCTCCAAAAGGTTTCCGTTAAGGAAAATAGTTTTGACTTCTATCTGCCATATTTCATAATCGAAATATGCAGCATCAGCAAGCATTATCTGAATGGATTTAATCATGGCAACTGGTAAAAGGTTTCGTCGTAATCAAAACCATGTTGATGACGGTACCTTTTCGCTACAAGCCTAGCTTTGTATGTTTGTATGTTGCCATACATGTCTATCTTCACCATGAAGGCCTATTTGCTACCAATATGCATAATGCCTTCTGGTACATCAACCAGTGTCCAAACTTGGTTGGTATACATGGAATCCATTTTGGACTTCATGGAATCTTGCTATAAAGCGGAGTCGATACCTTGTATCACTTTCTTATACGTAGTTGGTTCGTATTTCTCAATAAGATTAATATCTACATGAGGTGAGATCAGAAACTCATACCTCTAAGATTATTTTCTGACTCTCTCCGACCTACGTGGTTCTTGTGTATTAGAAGATTGTGGAACAATCTCATCCCTGATGAACTGTTCGTGTTCCGTGAGGGGGTCAGTGCTAGGAACACTATCACTCTGATTTTCATCGAGTTCTACTTTCCTCCCACTTACCACTGCATCTAGGAATTCATTTTCGAGGAAAACCGCATGGAGAGCAACAAATGTTTTGTTCTCTTGTGGGTTGTAGAAGTAATATCCTTTGGTTTCCCTATGATAACCAATTACAAATAGGCACTTATCCGATTTGGGTTCTAGTTTGGTACCATCCAAACGTTTAACATATGCCCAACATCCCCAAATCTTCAGGAATGAGAAACCCGGTTTCTTTCCTGTCCATATTGTTATATGGAGTCTGTCCAACAGATTTTGACGGAACCTTATTCAAAATAAGTATTGCATTGTTCAATGCGTATCCCCAAAAAGAAATTGGTAGCTCGGTGCGACTCATTATTGACCTTACCATGTCCAACAAAGTTCGGTTTTTCTGTTCGGACACACCGTTCAATTGAGGTGTTCCGGGAGGAGTCTACTGTGAAAGAATACCATACTCTTTCAAGTAATCAAGAAACTCATTGCTTAAGTATTCTTCACCACGGTCCGACCGTAATATTTTAATACTTTTGCCGGTCTATTTTTCTACTTCGTGTAGAAACTCTTTGAATTTATCAAAAATTTCCGACTTGTGTTTCATAAGATACACATAACCATAACGCGATGCAACATCCGTAAAGGTTGCGAAATATTCATATCCACCTCTAGCCTGGCTAGACATGGGCCCAGATACGTCACTATGAACGAGAGCTAACAGTTCGGTGGCACGTACACCTTTACCGCTAAAAGGCGTTTTAGGCAGTTTGCCTAATAAACTAGATTCGCAGACGTCATATGAATTAGGATCAAATCCGTCCAAGTATCCACTCTTCCAAAGTGTGGATATACGAGTTTTGTTAATGTGTCCAAGACAACAATGCCACATATAAGTTTCATTTGTTTTACTCAGTTTGAGCCATTTGTTTGTCATGTTAAATTTTTGAGATTCATTTATATTCAAAATATAAAGACCATTATTAACATCTGATGTACATATCAAAATGTCATCTTTATATACAAAACACCCAGTGTTCCGGAATACAAAGGTATATCAACGGGTTAAACAAAATGCAGAGATGATGTTCCTAGTCAAACTAGGTATAAAATAACAGTCACCTAATGTAATTACATGCCCCAATGACAGATATAAAACATAGGTCCCAACGGCCAAAACAACGACTCTCTTCCTGTTTCCGACTCATAGGTCGATCTCATCTGAAGCCAGTATCTTGCTAATCAGCAGATCATGCACACCAGTACATATGTGAGTACCACATCCAGAATCAAAAATCCAATTTTTAAAACCAGTAGTGGACATATTTATAACAAACATACCTGAAGCCGGAGCCTTGCTCGTCTTCACTTCCTTCAACTCCGCCTTGTACTCACGGCAGTCACGCTTCCAGTGACTCTGTTTGCCACAATGTAAGCAGACGTCTTGGGATATGTCCTTAGTCTTCCCAGAAGACTTTGATGATTTGGCCTTGCCCTTTTTCTTCATTTTCTTCACACCCCTAGAAGCCTTCGGCCAAGCCTTGGCCTTCTGGGATGTCGAAGTAAGGTGCGCCTCGCACTTCTTGCCCTTCAGAAGCTCTGGCTCTGCTTCTTTTAGCATCGCCATTAACTCTCCAAGAGTGTTTTCTTGGTTCATCATGTTATAGTTCATGACGAACCCGCCCCAGCAGTCGGGCAAAGACTGTAAGATCAAATCTATGGAAGTCTCAGCCTCGAAGGTTATGCCCAGCTGATCTAGCTGTTCGATGTCAGCAATCATCTGCGACACATAGTGCTCGACAGATGTACCCTCTAACATACACGAGCGAAAGAGCTTCTTTTACAATTCGTACTTCTGAGATCTAAGGTTAGATCTGTGAAGATCCTTCAATTTCAACACCATACTATAAGGATTCAATCCTTTATTCTAACAACGAAATTGAGGAGTCATTACGGAAAGCATTACGGATTGAGCGCTAAAGTTATCATTACGATGAGTCTTCCAAAGCTCATGCTCTACTGTTTACTGAACTCCGGGCTCAGGCCCGAGAGGTTTCTCTATGACATAGAGTAACTTCTCGGCTCCTAGGACTATTCTGAGATTCATCTCCCAATCTGGAAAATTGGAGCCGTTAAAGACATTATTGCCCATGATTATGTCCCTAACGCTAATCTTTCCAGCCATCTTGATTGCAATAGCCCAACTATCCAATCAACGATTTTGGGTACACTTAAAATGTAATGGTTACTATAGTCCAACTATATAACCAAGTACAAGTGGAGTAGTGTCTTGTACAGTCTAACTGTTCAAAGAAAGCAATAATCAATATTAGTCCAACTAATATATTTATAACAACGATAAATAAAATAAAAGAGCGCGTATTGGCAAGTATTTAAACAAAATTGTAAATTTAATACTAGCCTCCCACTATTTTTTGGTGAGCCTCTAACCCTCTGTGGAGTACTCGAGAAACCCAGTTTCCTAGTGGGCTAGGATCCCATTAAATAACACACAACCTTGAATTTGGCCAACAAGCTGTATGAAACTTAACTAGGTAGATCTCTAAGATCAATTGGATCTCATCCAATTCCTAAATCCGGTAGGTGGACCTCTAAGTCCAAAACATATATCCAATATATTTCCTAACCTTTTCCTCTGAATCAACTAAGCATTGGCTTTGGCTCAACAAGCTTAATGATTCCAGTTAAGCGCGACCCATTGACAGTGGGAAAGCTTCGTAATCCACGTCGATGTACAGAAGTGACCTTGACTTTGGCCAACAAGTCACAACTGCCCAAGACATGCGATATATAACAAAGCCTTTGTGGTTCAAAAACATCCGCGATGGACAATGATCTTGACTTTGGCTAACAAACCAATGCCAGTCTTGGATATTGAGAAAGAACCACTCAATGGAAGAAGAACGCTTAATATTAAAGTGAGGGTTTTTCACGTAAATTGGCAACCAATTTATTATCTTTGATTAGGTCTCATCATATACCCTTAAACATGCATTCTAAAAGCATAATAAGGCGCGAATAAAATTAATAATGATATGCGGATGGATATATAACAATTTGTTCCTAGAACAAATCTCTCACTTTCGTCTCTCCCGCTAGCACTTTACATACTTCTACCTAATTACATAATACATTAAAGAAATCTCATTTGCATTGAGGGGAATTGGTTAGAAGAAAAATACAAAGAGATAAGGAGGTGAAAGGCTGGACACGCAGGTCCAATTTCAAATAAGTACTATACTTACAACAATTTCCAAAAATTCCCCCACCCATCTAATATCCATCCGATATACATTATTCATACAAATACATCCAAGTATTCACACAAAGTATGCTGTCAATCAATCTAATCCAATTAATTAATCTTTGATTAATGACCATCCAATGTTCATACAACGATTTGATTTGTGCTAGTCCAACTCGTTTAAGAATAAATACTCAAAGTACGTATTTTTAAATTATATCGAACTACAATTTTAAATCCAATTCAAATTGTATCCAATACTAATTCATATTTAATTCCAAATTAAATAATTACACTTATAATAGTGCCTTTAAAGACTTGGATTCCAAATCCAATCCAATTGGGTCTCAAAGGCCCAATTAGCATCCAATGCCAATTCAATTAAAGTCCAATGAGCTTTTAATTAATTCTTTAGGCATGGGCTTTGGCCATTATGGATCAAACCCAAGATGCCAAGGCCCAATTAGGAATCACCCTATGCCAAAAATCAATTTAGGCCCATTAGGCCCAATTAAATTTTTAAAGGCCCAATAGTAATATTTGGACTTTATGGAAATGGTTTTACGCCCAATTGGATCCAACCCAATTGTCCAAAACCATACTTGACCCAACCAAGCCCATTAGCCCAAATATAACAAATTAGCCCAATCCAATTTTAAAGACTAATTTATATTTACAGAATATTCCAAATATCACATTAATTTCAATTAAAGTGTACTAGGCACAATTAATCAATTAATCTAATTTTTCCAAAAAACTAATTAATCCAATTAATCATGCTCAATTATCCAATTCATGTCCAACACAAATTGAAGCAAAATCAACTCATTCCAACATGCTCAAGCTCACGGCAATACATGAAATTAACATCCAATTTTGATTTCAATCCAATTAAATCAACAATTAACATTCAATTTCATGCCAATTAACATATCCAATTATCAAATTCAAAAAATCACCATGAACATATCTAGGGTACCATTCGGCCATGCTTAAAGGAATTGGGGATTTTTTTATCTAATAAAATTTTCTCAAATCCAAAGATGCACAAATCCAATTCATCATCATATAAACACAACCAAACAACCAATTTAGAATTTTCACACTCCAAGCATAAAATTCCCAAATTAAACTTTAGAACCCTAAAATTTAAAATCAAGTTTAGGTGGCTATGATACCATTGTTAGTGTCCTATATATGCCAATGATCTTTAAACATTTATTTGTGTGTGAATATATCAAGAAAGTTTGCGGAAAAAATTTACATTGATCGGTTGAAGTTCAAAACTTTTTCCTTGGATGTAGAAGCTCCAAGCCGGGTGTTGAATTCCAAACTCAAAGGTGAGTTTCCCTATCACCTTCAAAGACTCCCAAAGTGCTAGCTTTGATAAAAAATTGGAAGAAAATTTTCTCTCCAAGAGAGTGTAATAATCGGCAAGGAGAGAGTTGAGAGAGAGGTGATGTTTTGTTGTTGACTTGTTTCTAAAACAAAAGGCAAGTATATGTTTTCCAAAAACAAAACTTGTTTAAGAAGCTTTGGTTGTGTAAAAAGTTACATTAAATGCAACCAACTACTTCCATCACACTTGTGACAAGTTGATGTAAGTTAGTGGGTCCCACCACTTTGAATTCAAAATTCAAGTTGGTTTACACAACACACTTTGGGCCCGGTTTCGTTTAATCCGATTAAACGAATTTTCCGTCGCTAAATAATTAAATCTAATTTAATTAAATAATAATGCCTAGCAAAATTATTACGAAAGTCGCTTACGAATTAATTCCAAATTAATTTGTTCGCTTGAATTAAAATCCAATTTTAATTTCGAATTGAAATCAAATTTCAATTAATATATCCAATATATTATTTTAGCCCAAATAAATAAATTAAATAGTAAAATCCAATTTAACTATTAAACTTACTTTGCCGATTAATTCCAAATTAATCGCTTTCTCTCTTCTAGATGAATTAATCCCAGATTAATTCTTACCGCAATTAATCCCAGATTAATTTTCTCTTTCATAATTAATCCCATATTAATTCTTACCGTAATTAATCTCAGATTAATTTTCTGTCTCATAATTAATCCCAGATTAATTCTTTTCGAGTCAAATGTCATCGGTGAATCTTTGGGAAGCGACCCAAGAGATCCCTGAATATTTTGGCAGTAAATACGGTCATCGGACTATCCGAACACGTGCGTACCCGGTACCATGTTCTCATCGATTTACAAGATATGGTTGGCTTCTAGTAAAACACCGTGTCTTCCCAATTCTCCAGAAATATTCAACGAGGAATATATAATATGTATCAGGCGTAGTATATAAAGTATTGCGTAATACGATACAGTATCAGATGTCACATGCTAGACCTAAGGCTGGAATTGTGTCTGCCCCGTAAGAAGCATATATCGGATCACTAGCAACTAGTCTCTGTAATCGGATAATCATGACCTAGTCATACTATCCCTATAGCTGCAGCATTTAAGAGTACTAGTTCTGTATCTCTGCGTGATCATCATCTCTATATGACTGAAGTGATACTTCCATCTTGACATCACACCCAATACACTACGATTCTCAGTAAACCCAGAAGAGGCGTACACAGAACCTATTAAAGCTCCGGACGACCAAAACCAAGTATACTGATTGTCGCAAGTATTAGCGATGCAAGTCTCAGGTTAAGACCACAACAACTACCCTGATTCGGATTCCTGATGAGCGAAAAATATATCAATATTTACCGCCCCTTTTACTTAATATTTTGTTTAGTTTCTCGGGTTTGATGAACGTTTTGATGTGTTTTAGTTTATTTTGCAGATAAAATAATATTGGGACTCAATGAAATCATTTAGGACGAAATATGGGTCAAATAAGGGCAACAAATTGGACTTGACATATTAATTTTTTCCTTAGAAACTTGAAAGGGCGTTCTAACGAAGTGCGGTTTCAGAAATTCCAATTTTGCGCAACTGTCGTATTTTGGGCATAACTTTTTACTCCGATATTGGATTGAGCTGATTCAAGTTCCAGATTAAAGAAGACTCAAATATCTAGAAACAAAATAATTTCGAATTCCGAAGATTTCATGACCGAAATTGATGAAACATCCGGAAGTGTGTTATGTGTAATTATTAAAGTCATTTTCAAAGCAAAAAAATAAAAAAATAAATAAAAAATAAAAATAGTCAAGCTCCCACCAAACATGATAGCAATTAATAATGGATTTGGTGGAGCAATTAGTGGAGCAATTAATAATGGATTTGGTGGAGGCAAAATTTTTCCTATGAATACCAAGCCATTTCATTTGTAAATTCATACTTTCATCTTTGAAATTCCTTAAGAATAACTAAGAAGATTGTATCTTGTTTGTTTATTTACAGCTTTCAGTAATTAATTTCCACTTTCGCACTTTTTTTTTTACTTTTCAGTTTTTACTTTCCGCAATTTTCTTTTACGCACAGTACTTTCTTTTCTTTACTTTTTTAGTTTTTACTTTTCAAGCAATAAGGAGGTAACTCCCCCTTGCTGGGGTAAAAGGTAAAGCTTTTATTATTGCTATTTAGATTAATCTCCCCTAATTATAATATAATAACTATTTAAAATCTGACTTAACAATGATACCGCCATATTGGTCGGTTGGTAATTAATTATAAATTGGTTTTAACCTTACTAAGCATGGATACCGCCTGGTTGGTCGGTTGGTAATTAATTATTAATTTGACTTAATCAGGATACCGCCTATATGACTGGTTAGTAATTATCACGCAAAGTTAATATATTATATTAAGGGAGATGTCTAAAATAGTAGTAATAAAAGTGGATCCTTTTACCTCAGCATTTTCTTTATTGTACTTTTACTTTATTTACTTTCAGCATTTACTTTCCAGAAATTTACTTTCCAGTAATTTAATTTCTAGCATTTACTTTCGAGTAATTTAATTTCCAGCATTTACTTTATGTCTTTTCTTTTATTTAAGTTTTTACTACCCGTAAATATGTGTCATAACTAAGCCAGTTATCTGGGGTTGTGATGAAATCCAATATCACCGGTTTGTAAGGGGTTAAATTACGGTTTGGGTAATATAAAGGTTTATTTATTAAGCCTTTGTCCTAATGCATCTTGTTAACTGGCCATTAATAAGATTGATTCGGTAAACTTAAAATGAACTTGGAAAATAGATTTTAGGTTTAAGACCTTAGACTTAATAGCCCACGATCTTCCTTGAGGATAGATAACCCTTTAATAGATTTTTTTATAGGATAAAAATATACCTGTCGGGCGGGGGTAGCCTTAATTGGAACTTAATCTTAATGAATTCAGATAAATTAATTGACATAGGAATATGATTAATTGGGTTACACTGGGTGTTTGTATCTGACCATCGGAAGAGACTTTTACATAATTTCGTGTTCCAGGTTAATAAACCAATATATTACACAACCGTAATATAACCACTTCATCTTTAAAAATGATATTGGAAAGGTTCACAACCCTGGATAGTTTTATAAATTTGAATTTTCTTCAATATACTTTCAAGCAATTTATTTACTTGTTTTAATTTTAAAGTCACCACCCAATCAAACAATCAATCCATTAGATACTTGTAAACATTTAACTTCAAAAATTGATAACAAAAGGTTTTAAGTCCTCGTGGGATCGATACTTTTTATACTACTTGAACGATACGTGCACTTGCGTTATACGCGTGTGATTACGCCGATCAATTCCCATAGACACATAGTCATACTACCAATGGGACTCCGATGGGTCTATCCAGAGCGAAGCTGTTCCCGGTCCAACGACTAACAGAACCTCCTATCACACTTGCATAAGTATCCAATACTTAAATATATGAGAACTATGCCGTTAAGCTTCCATAACGCGCACAAGTGTAATACTAGCCTATTCCGCATTATCGATGTCCAGTCTCGATAATACTACGACTAGAGATATTTAATGATTAAACCTTTCGTGGATTAATACCGTCTCATATCTTATTAATCTGGTACTAATCATATGGACTTTTATCATTTATATATCCAAGTAATCTAATTAGAAAATGATAAAAGAGCAATTCCCTTTGTCACATAGTTAATTTGTACAAGAACACCATGTTATTTACAAATAGTAATGCTATGGGTCATAATTATCCAACAATATAATCTAACTAAATATATTACCTTAGAACATTTAGCTTTTACTTTGGTGAAAAATATCTTTTAATGGTTTAATACATGAAAATTTGAATCCTACTGCATGTAAAAGTGCTTTTGTAGGTGAGTAATTTCTTATCATTGATTGATGGAAAAAATATCAAGGATTATTTCCAATCTTGTCCGTGATTGCAAGGGAGGTATTAGCGACATCGGTCTCAACTGTATTTGTAGAGCATGCATTTAGTATCGGCGACAACATTCTTGATGACAGAAGATCAAGGTTGAAACCAGAGACGTTAGAAGCTCAAATGTGTCTTGACGATTGATGTGGGGTGGAACATCGTGATAAGGAAATCTGCCGGAAACTTTTGAAGATTTGTGTGATAACACGGACACAACTGGAACCGAAGGCTCAAGAACCAGATCGCATTCCTCGGATGACGATGAATAAAATGTTAATGAGGTAAATTATTAAAAATAAAATATAACAGAACTACGTGAACTTTGATTCATCTACGCCCCAAGAGGATATGTAGGCACCTTATTCAAGTGCAAGCTTTTTTTTTTCAAAAAAATAAATAAATTATCAATGTCTACTTTTAGTCTTACTCTTTAATAAATATTTAATTTTTTATTAATTTATAATAATTTAATTTAATTTAAGGAAAAAATGGTTTCAAACCTTAAACCGAACCGTACGATTCGGCCAATTTAAGATACTATTGCGGTTCGAATTTGGCCAAAATCGCTACCGAACTGTAGAATGAACCGTTGGTCTACAGTTCGGTTGCGGCTCACGGAATTGAACCGTGTGCATGTTGAATATTTTGAAACTATATATTATAAGAGATATTTATTTAATACCACATTATAAAAATGAAATCCAAAAAAAAAGGCCACTGGGCCCTTGGCCTAGGGGTGAGCTTATGCTCTCAATTAAGAGAATACAAGTTTGACTCCCGGTAAAGGTTGGGAGTCAAAATCTCTCAATTTTGAGTAAAAATTCTCATAGTGTGAGTAGAATTCTCCTCATATTTGAGTGAAAGTAAATATTTTGTCTCTATTAGACGCAGAATTCTGGATGTATTATAAACATTTGCATTCAATATTTCAATAGATTGCAAATTATATATCTATCGATTTGTATTGTAATAAAAAAAAACCACAAAAAAGGGCAGCGGACTGCCGTCAGATTAGCATACGGTATATTTCTGGGGAAAATAGATCTGATCTACTTCTGTTAGATCTAATATAATTGAAAAAAGAAACCTGGAGATGTTGGATCCTTTCAAGTAATAGCTTACTAGGGAGAGACACGAGACTTCTGGTCTTATGTCGGAAGATATCCGAATAACATTATAAATATATATCTCAACTGAGTAAAAAGAGAGGGACACAAGACAAGACAAGACCTGTCGTCGCTTTCATTCATTTGTCACATGTTATCTGATAATATGGTCAATTGGTACAATCCAAGTAATGAAAGTTATTAAAAATCTGTTTAGATGGGGACCATATTGATCAAATTGCTGTAAACTTGGAAGCCATCATGGTCAGTTTAAATAAAAAAGAGAGGTGGTATTGGTATATATTGGCTTTAATAAAACGCAGGCATATCGTATCAGACATAGTTTACAGCTCAAATTTGGCTGGACTCACCTAAGCTGTTAGCTAGTACGTTGTATAATGTATGCATATAATGCATGGCCACCTTTGCTTTAATTTTCTACCCAATCTTTGTTTCTTTTTGATTGTTTTCTAAGAATTAATCCAATTATTATTCATGAATCTTCCAAAGCCAGCACATGGATGCGACCCCAATGGGCTAAAGATTTTGAACCTCTATATGAATGTGATATAAACCTCTTCATTGAACTTGTTAATTTGAAGAAAAATAATGTCAACATGTTTGATAGTGCATTTTGGTAGAGGTTCCGGTTCCATTCGGATTTTTTTTTTTGCTTTATTGAAAATAAAAAATTGAGATTAATAAAATAATATATTTTAAAATTAAGACTTTGAATTTATATAATAAACTAGGGGTGTTCGCGGTGCGGTTCGGGGTGATTTTTTCGTTTTTTACTTCAAACCGCGCGGGTTGGCGGTTTGGAAAATTAGAAAACGAAACCGCAAATTGATAAGGAAAACCGCGGAGGTTTGGGTTGGCGGTTTAACGGTTTGGGCGGTTCAGGTCGGCGGTTTGGATTATAAATTTTTAAAGAAATTTTTGTGTGTTTTCACATTATAATTGAAGAAAAAATTACATAATTTTCATTTATTCATTACATATTGTTATATGATCATTAAATATCTTAATTTTCATAGTTAAAGAAGAAGAAAAATATAAAATAATATTTAATTTGAACGCGGGTCGGCAATTTAGGCGGTTCGGGTCGCGGTTTGAGTCAAAATTTGCGGTTTTGGCGGTTCGCGGTTTGACATAGGTCAAAACCGCACACCGACCCGAAATTTGCGGTTCGATTCGGTGCGGTTCAAAATTATTTTTAATATTTTTTCAAACCGCGCGGTTCGGTTCGGTTCGGTGCGGTTCACGGTTTGACCCGAAATTGTGTTCACCCTATAATAAACTTACAATTACATTAAATTACAAAAAAAATTTCTTATCTAAACAAATAAAAAAATATTAAATTAAAGAGCTTGAACTTAAATTTTTAAAAACTTAAGTTGCCTACATATCCTCCAGGGGTGAGAGGAATCAAAGCTCACGTAGTTCCATTACATTTTAAAGATATTTCCCCATTGTAATTTTACAATTATTTAAATATTTAATTATCAATTATCATCCGTGACAAGTCACACCCATGTATGAGTGTGTTCGCCAATGGTCACTCCAAATATCAGAACAGATAGATATACGTCATTTAATATCTCTAAATGTTTAATTTAAATTTTTTTTTATCATCTTTATATAATTTAAAATTTTGACGTTTTGTTGTATTTCTAGTCATTCTACATGCAGCATGATTAAAGCATTTTGAACGTAATTCGTAAAAATAATTTTTTCACCAAAACTTAAAGAAAGATGTGTCATACAAGTTAATTTAGCAAATTCTTCTCTATTTTTAGCATCAGAATATTTAAATAAATCTAAAGCACTCGTACCTTTACTAGATGATGCGTACCTGACCATTTGAGTTGCGTCGTATCAAGTCCAAGTTCAACCACATGATATCTTTCCAGGTGCTTGATCATATTTCCGTATCCACCAGAAAATTTTAGGGGTGATCACGGTTTCGGGTCAAACCACAAACCGAACCGAACCACACCAACCTGAACCGCACCACGCGGTTTGAAAAAATATTGAAAATTATTTCGGGTCAATTTGAGCCGAACCTCAAATTTTGGGTCGGTGCGCGATTTTGACATAACCGCAACCCGAACCGCCCCAAACCGCAAAATTTGACTCGAACTGCGACACAAACCGCCTAAACCGCCAACCCGCGTTCAAATTAGATATTATTTTATAATTTTCTTCTTCTTTAATAATGAAATTTAAGATATTTTGTGATCATATTACAATATGCAATGTATAAATGAAAATTTGGTATTTTTTTCTCTTCAATTATTATATGAAAACACACAAAATTTTCTCAGAAAAATTTATAATCCAAATCGCCGACCCGAATCGCCCAAACCGCTAAACCGCCAACCCAAACCACCGTGATTTTCCTTATTAAATTTGCGGTTTCAGTTTCTAATTTCCCAAATCGCCAACCCGCGCGGTTTGAAGTAAAAAATGAAAAAACCGACCCGAACCGCACCGCGAACACCCATAGAAAATTTGTAAGAAACCCCACAATGGTTGCATACTGCTCTTGAACCTTCATCAGCAACGTCTAAATAAAAATGAATTTTGAAAACATCCGAGGAACGAGACTTAACTTCTCTTCTCTGTGAACCGATACTAGAGCCGCTCTCTTGGGTTGACACATTTGACATTGTGTTCTCAGATGAGCTTGCCATTAGAGAATTGAGAATAATAAATTGTAATTTGTAAATGAGAGAATTGAGAATAAGAGAATTGAGAAATTGATATGTTGAAATAATGAAAATCACCCATATTTATACATTTTTAGAATATTTATGTGATACCTAAACTGCCCCTAAAATTAATCGTTTTATTACCGTTATTAGGGGTAATTTGGGAAATCCTAAAAAGTTATTTATTTAATTTTTTTTTTTTGGAAATTGGGACAGGGAGCAACGGCTCTCTGCCCGCAGCCCAACGGCTAGTAGCCGTTCGGCTGGATCTGTCACCCAACGGCTACTAGCCGTTGGGTGACCGTTGGAACCGGTCAGGTTCCGGAATTGGAACCTTGGCCGGGTCTACATTTTGGTGTGAGTTAAGGAAATTTTTTTACGATATCTCATCTACAAATATTTTATAATGAATTAGTTTTAAATTTAATAAAATATATTTTTTTTCACAATTTTAACTAACTGAAAGTTTTTAAAAAAATGTTATTTCAATAATATTCGGATAGAATTAAACCAAAAGATCTCGTGTTCAAAATAGGTTCATGCACTACAAGAAAACTGGGGATTAGAGACGGAAATATCCGTCGCTAATCCGTCGCTAAATGAAGTTAGCGACGGAATAAAGACAGAAAATTTCCGTCTCTATTTTATTGGTCGCAAAACAATAGCGACAGAAATAATAATCCGTCGCTATATTTAGCGACGGAATATTCCGTCGCTACTTTAGTGACGGAATATTCCGTCTCTATTCCATAATTAGTTACAGAATTTTCTCCCGTCGTAAAATTCCGAAGCTAATATTGTAATCCCTTTCAATGCCGTCGCTATTCTGTTTCAAAATATAGAAATGGAGTTTTCCGTCGCTAATTTCCGTCTCTAATTCCGGATTTTCTTGTAGTGATGCCAGAGAGAGTGGATCTCTAATGATTTTACTCTTAAAAATCTCCAATTAAAGATAAGGGATGAGTAAGTCAAAATATATATTTTAATCCATTTTCTTCTCAAGGATCGAATCCTCAACTCCATAACACCATTGATGCCACAAATAACTTTATAAATATTTAGACTTCATCTGTTATATATTTTCAAATAGAGTTTTTTTCAAAAAATAAAGATTCTACTATTAGAGCTTTTAGAAGTAGAGATTTTGACAAAAAAAAATTAAATGTTTGATTGTCAATGAGAGTTTTTATTAAAAACAGTAAAATTACTTTGATAGATAAGTTTTTTTAAAATTGTGTTATGAAAAAATAAAATAATATTGTGAAATAAAATAAAGATATTCTAAACAATTTAATTCATTTAAAAAAACTTTCTAACATATACTACCAAAAATCCAAATTTTTAGCTTTTATTTAGGGGTGGCAATTTGGGTCAGGATTCGTTTATTCGTTCGATTCGATTCGCTTTAAAGCGAATACGGGTTTGAAAAAATGGATTCGTTTAATAAATGGGTCAATTCGATTCGATTCGTTTATTAAACATATCGAATACGAATTTAAGCTCATTGATTCGTTTATTCGTTTAGGATTCGTTTTATTATTCTTATTTACTAGTTCTTGTTAATTTTCAATTAAGATTCGAGAAATTATAGTTAATTATCATAGAAAAAATAATATTTTCTATATTTGGTGAGGTATTTTTTGTAAATATATTAATTACATATTTCATATGTATATATTTATGAAGAATTAATGTAAATCAAGTGTGGTAAATTATTTTATTAAATAATATCATTGACTAAACGAATAAACGAATATTCGTATTCGATTCGTTTAATAAACGAATCGAATGCGAATCCTGATATTAAGATTCATTTAATAAACGAATCGAATACGAATCCATCACATTTTGATTCGATTCGTTTAGGATTCGATACAAATTCGATTCGTTGATTCGTTTTGCCACCCCTACTTTTATTAGTATAGGCAAAATAACTTTTTAAATCCTCAAAAACTCTTTTCTAAATACAACTAAATACCACCAAAAATTTTGAAAAAACTTTTATGATTAAAAGACTCTTTACCTTTAAATAAAAATCATACCAAACAGTCACTTTTTTTTTTTTTTTTTTTAAAACACCTAACCAACAAATTAAACACAACAATGGTGAATTTGTAAATGGTTACCATACCAAATTAGAAAAATAAAAAGAAGACCCAAAAAAAAAAACGGAAAAGCAAATGAAAAAAATAAAGAAATATAAAGAAAAAGAGGGACCCTTTATTAAAGGTACAACCAGATGGGAATATTAGCTACATGTGCAATAGACACTTGTACTTAACCAGAAAAAACGGATTCACAGCTCATCTTTCCAAAACCTCTTTTGAAGATTTTTCTCAACTTCTTGTGCACGTAACAAACAAACCCATAACCCCATTACAAAACATTTTCGTTTCTCTTTTGTAATTTCAACAGCTATGTAGACATGGAGGAAAACAATGACATGGAGATCAAAAGGAGAAAGAGAGTGATCAACAACAAGCCATTGAGATTGCAATGTGCTGTCAAGAATTACAGTTGGGGCATTGTTGGAAACAAGTCACTTGTCTCTCGTTTGTTTTGTCTTAATTCAGGATCCCACATTGACCCAGATGAGCCTTATGCTGAGTTCTGGATCGGGACTCATGAATCTGGGGCCTCCTTTTTGGATCATGGAGGTTTAAGTCTCAAGGAATGGATCTCAATAAACCCTCATGTGTTGGGGGATCGTGTCTTGAACAAATGGGGTGGCGATCTTCCTTTTTTGTTCAAGGTTAGTGTGTGGCTTTTTCAAATGAAAAGGGATTTTGTTTTTGTTTTGCTTGTGTTTGATTTGGGCGATTTGGTTTGGTTAGGTGCTCTCTGTTGCATCCAGATAAAGAATTGGCAAGGGGACTTCATAAGTCACAGCCGAGTTTGTATAAGGATGAAAATCACAAGCCTGAAATGGCATTGGCATTGGCTGAGTTTGAGGCTTTGTGTGGCTTTTTAGCCTCAAGGTAACACACAGTCTCAATTCTTTATTTAACATTAGATTTTTCTTTCAGGTTGTGTGGATGTGTTATGAGGTTTGCAGCATTTGATTTCTGGTAAGAGTGAAAGATAGAATGAAGCTTATGAGTGCCTCTTCAAAGAAATGAATTCTAGTAATTGCTAATTTAGATCTTTGATGGAAATTCTAAATCTTCATTTATGGAGACAGATATGAAGATAGAGTAGTAATCTGATATTTGAAGATGGAAATGTGATAAGGAAATAAAATTTATATGTTCTTATATAATCCAATAATTCCAGGAGCTTAGGAATGTGTTATGCACTGTTCCAGAGATTGTACAATTGGTTGGGGGTACAGATGCAGAGCAATGTTTTCCTGTCAATGAAATGGGCAGGAGTCAGGAGGCTAAAGCAATTATAGAATCTATCTTCAGTCAAATTCTGTTGTCAAGTGAAAATTCGGGGTTATCCTAAGTTCTGACCCTATGCGGAATTATAAACAATAAGCAGGACAAGTCCTGTTACTGCTACTATGGAATTGCAACAGGCAAATTAACAGGCAACCACAGTAACAAATAAATAAAATATGCTGCAAATATAAAAATAATAACGATAAATAAAGCAGCAAATAAAATCAATCACACAAAATTCAACACAATAATTTTGGTGACGAAGTGGAAAACTCTTCCGAGTAAAAAACCACTCCGGGTATAGGCTACCACCCGAATCCACTATATCGAGAAAAACTTACAGCGATGGTCAAGACCTATGGTGGCAACTCCACTGACTCAAGTACCTCTATACTGCAAGAACTCAAGGAACTCCTCAAGCCCGCGACCCACGGTTTTCTTCAGAACCTCTGAAGTCTCTGAGTAGATTGTATCACCTCTGAACGCGGAACTCCGACTACCAAAACTCCTCCTATAGAACTCTAAAGGATTAGGGATTTTGGGTTATGTTGTGTTGAAGGTTTATCAAAGATGGAATCACACCATTAATGAAGAAGACAAGAAGATGAAGAAGTCTTCAATGGTGGATTCAAATAGAGTTGAAAGCTTTGAGAGATTTGGCTCAAGGGAAAAGTGTTTCAGCTCTTTCAACTCTGGGGGAATGGCGGCTAAGTGTTATATTTATAGGTAGGGTGAAAACCTAGGGTTTTGCAGGCCAAAAACGCGTTCAGATCGCAGTCACGTTCGAACGCTTACTAGAACGCTACACGAACGCGCCCTTTCTGTGAAGACTCGTTCGAACGTCAATCGAACGCACAACGAACGTGAGCTCTCTGGAATGCTCCCGTTCGAACCCCACAAGAACGTGCCTCGAACGTTTGCTCTCTGGAATGTGCCCGTTCGAACCCAATAGAGAACGTGACACTAAAGCCAACCGTTCGAACACTGCAACGAACGCACCATGAACGTATGTCTGATGCACATCAGCCAGAAACCAGTCCAATTGCACAAAGATCTTCATGAAAGATTACAACTCAATTGAACTTGTTTTGTCACGGATACATGCCAATAAAAAAGGTGCTAACAATCTCCCCATTTGGCATTCCGTGACAAAACACTACCTAATACAAAGACTACGGTAATAGACCCAAAAAGCAAATAGTCAACTGTCAACCATCAAAACAGTGACTTATTACAAATGGACTCGATCTAACACCTAACAAAGTAGTCTTGAGATTAATGCCACCGCAGCAACATACTTGCTACCTGAAACATCCACAAACAACAATATACCGTGAAAAACATTGAGATAATCAAGTAACCATAAAGCAGGTAAAAATCCCATACATGTACAAGTAGAAATCATCTCCCCCTTAATCTTAACTCCCCTTAAAACGGAGATATTCAAAGGATATTCTACGACTCCCTCCTATATATTAAGGCTCTCCCCCTTAATATATTACTCTCCCCCTTTTTGTCACGAAATGATAAAGGGTAAAAGAAACAGGAAAAATAACAGGAGAATAGGAGAAAACACATGCAAGAGCATGAACAACCAGGAATTACTCCCCCTCACTAACAGGCACAAACAGTTAGCAAAATAACAAACGAAAAGTAAACCAAACCTCAGAAAGGTGCACAAGAAAAAAAAATTGGTATGCAATAACATGAAGCACACACATGCACATACTGAGATAAATAAAAATCCTGTCAAAAACTGACTGAAACAGCATTTTAAGCTGATACAATGATACCCAGTCAGTATTCAGCTGTTTATGAAATGTAACAATATGCAGCATTTTAAAAGTGGCTAAATACAACACTTATGCATATGACATAAACACCAAAGCATATAAAGCACTTGCGTGGAAAAATAAAGTGCACAATAAATCAAGGCTTAAGACCTTATTTTATGAGCTGGACACAGCCAAAGAAATCCATCTCTAAACAAACCAAGTCCACAAAATAAGTGTTCAAACCCAGCACCACTAGGACTGAAATAAGCAACATTGGTTGCATGCTATATTATTTACCCCAGAAAATTCATGAGCTCATTTTTAACAACTCTTTCGAGTGAAGGGTTTGTGCCCTTATCTTTTGAATTTGGCCATTTTGGCTCTTTTGCACTTGAGTCTCATTTTTTCTTTTTAAATTTATTTCTTTTTACTTTTGCAAAAGGGGATAGCAAGGTCATCTAGTCAAAGGTCACACTATTCAGTAAACAAAGTATGGTAGAAATTAGATTGCCATTCCAAAAACTCATACATGCGACCAAGCCTTGATAAAATAAAAACGTGTATGTGAGGTTCAAGCACATGATATACCAAAGGTTTTTATCACACACACTTATGTATATAGAGCATCAGGAAAAATAACAGCATATCATACATGCATAATCATATATCCTACATACCAGGATCACATGCACATGCTATTCATGCTCTAACAAGCCATAAAAATATTTTTGGTCTTTTTCAAAATATATAATTTTTTTGATTTTTCAGTTTTAAAGCATAAAAAAAATAAAGACACAAAACAGCTTGTAAAACATCCAATGGTACGTGGAGTTGTATCCCGAGTGCAGATCATACTACCGTCCATTCGGAATCGGTTATGAAATTTATGTCTGGGTTTCCATCCTATATACCAAGGGATATATAACAAAAACAAGACACACACACACCATATGCCGTGAAAACAAAATAAACGTGCAAAAACATAAAACACACGCACACACACATGCAATGGGAAAATAAAATACATCTTTTAAGCAGAGTTACACCAAGTGCACTCTCATCATGTCCATCAGGACATGCAGAAGTAGATGGGAAATTATCTTGCTTCCCCACCCAAACCTTTCTAGGAGCCTCATGCACATGAGGGTTCCCAGACAACAAAGCAAGTTTCTCACTCAAGAATTGAGCTTGTTTGGTTAGTGCAGAAACTTGAGACATTAGATTTGACGAATCAAATCTAGGAGACACACTCTTAGGCCTTCTCTTTTGCTTGTGCAATATGTCCAGCCTTGCCACAGTGGTGGCACACAGGCACAAACCTCGGATGAGAGCGAGGTTTACCCACAACACCTCTAGATTGAGGTTGGGAAACAGGACGAGGAACAACAGGAGGAGAAACATGACTACACACAACAAGTTTCTTACCTAAGTCACGTTTAGCTGCTACAGGCACAGCTGTGGAAGAAGAAGCCTTATCACAGTTAGGCTCAGAAATAATTTCTAACATACGGTCCACATTTTTATTCTCACTAGAAAATGCGGACAATTGGGTTCTAGCATCTTCAAGTTCGGTCTCTAATATTTGGACTCTATTAACTAGTCTTCTGTTCCTCTCCTCTAGGTCATCAACCATCAAAAGGCTTTGCTCAAGATTGGCTTGAGCCTCATTCTTTTCTAGCTCTGCAGCTTTCAGCCTTTTATTGACCTCTATATTAGTCTTCTTAATAGCTAAACTCTCATTAAACAGTTCAACATATGCTACCTGAAGCCTTTCCTCATCTACAGACTCATCAAGAGAGACTTCTGAATCAGCATCATTAGCCACAATCTCTCTCTCACCAGTCACACTAGCAGTAAAGGCCAAATAATTTCCTTTAGGAGAGTCATCACCTTCAGAATCACTAAGTGATGCTGCCATGGCTTTCTTGCCTTTAGCCTTAAGGTATGTGGGACACTCAGATTTAACGTGCCCATATCCTTCACATTCCTAGCACTGGGCACCACGGGATCTACTATCCCTATCCTCTCCAGACTCACTCTTGCTATGCCTACTCTCTCTAGGCATAACCTCTCTATCCCTGTTACTGCTATGGCCACTCTTCTTAAATTTAAGAAATTTCTTAAACTTCTTTGCAAACAAGGCCAAATCAGGATCCGTGATGGTATCATCATCACCAGACGAATCATGCACAACTTTCTTAGCGATTTTCATCGCAAACGTTTTTTGCTCTCTATAACCAGGAAGCTTTTTCTCATAAATCTGCAGTTTTCCTACGAGTTCATCTAAATTAAGCTGATCGAGGTCATTACTTTCCTCGATGGCGGTGATTTTGGGTAGGAACTTATCAGGTAGGGATCTTAGGATTTTCCTAACTATCATACTGGTAGGAATAGTCTCACCTAGGTTAAAACTAGAGTTAACAATATCGTTAATCTCAGCATAAAACTCATCAAAGGTCTCATCATCCTTCATTCTAGCGACCTCAAACCTAGTAGCAAGATCCTGGAGTCTACTATTTTTAACAGACAATGTGCCATCATGCACAGTCTGCAGGATGTCCCAAGCATCCTTGGCTATCTCACACATAGAGATTCTCCTAAATTCAGCAGAACAAACAGCACCATGTATGGCATTAACAGCCTTGCTGTTCCCATTGCTAGCATCAAATTCGTCCTTGGTCCAGGTCAATTTATCTTTAGGGGAAGATACCCCATCAACAATAACAACGGGAGGTTTCCACCCGTGTTCAACAGTCATCCAGACCCTCTCATCTAAGGACTTAAGGAACGCTCTCATGCGAACCTTCCAATGCAAATATTCCGTGCCATCAAAAAATGGCGGACAATTTAAGGGTTGACTACGCTCCATAGCTAATGGGTCAAGGATCGAGTTCAGGCTCTGATACCAATTGAAAATTCGGGGTTATCCTAAGTTCTGACCCTATGCGGAATTATAAACAATAAGCAGGACAAGTCCTGTTACTGCTACTATGGAATTGCAACAGGCAAATTAACAGGCAACCACAGTAACAAATAAATAAAATATGTTGCAAATATAAAAACAATAACGATAAATAAAGCAGCAAATAAAATCAATCACACAAAATTCAACACAATAATTTTGGTGACGAAGTGGAAAACTCTTCCGAGTAAAAAACCACTCCGGGTATAGGCTACCACCTGAATCCACTATATCGAGAAAAACTTACAGCGATGGTCAAGACCTATGGTGGCAACTCCACTGACTCAAGTACCTCTATACTGCAAGAACTCAAGGAACTCCTCAAGCCCGCGACCCACGGTTTTCTTCAGAACCTATGAAGTCTCTGAGTAGATTGTATCACCTCTGAACGCCGGAACTCCGACTACCAAAACTCCTCCTATAGAACTCTAAAGGATTAGGGATTTTGGGTTATGTTGTGTTGAAGGTTTATCAAAGATGGAATCACACCATTAATGAAGAAGACAAGAAGATGAAGAAGTCTTCAATGGTGGATTCAAAGAGAGTTGAAAGCTTTGAGAGATTTGGCTCAAGGGAAAAGTGTTTCAGCTCTTTCAACTCTGGGGGAATGGCGGCTAAGTGTTATATTTATAGGTAGGGTGAAAACCTAGGGTTTTGCAGGCCAAAAACGCGTTTAGATCGCAGTCGCGTTCGAACGCTTACTAGAACGCTACACGAACGCGCCCTTTCTGTGAAGACTCGTTCGAACGTCAATCGAACGCACAACGAACGTGAGCTCTCTGGAATGCTCCCGTTCGAACCCCACAAGAACGTGCCTCGAACGTTTGCTCTCTGGAATGTGCCCGTTCGAACCCAATAGAGAACGTGACACTAAAGCCAATCGTTCAAACACTCCAACGAACGCACCACGAACGTATGTCTGATGCACAGCAGCCAGAAACCAGTCCAATTGTACAAAGATCTTCATGAAATATTACAACTCAATTGAACTTGTTTTGTCACGGATACATGCCAATAAAAAAGGTGCTAACATCAAGCAAAGATCAAATTTGTGGGATTATATCTAGACTGAAATTGAAATTACCTACAAGCAATAGCGACAAGCAATCTCTATACCCAAGAGGGAGGGTGAATTGGGTTATCGCTATAAATGCGGAATTAATAAATCTTTACCGATTTTTAGCTCTTATTACCAAATGAGAACTTAAGGTAATTTTCTTTATTCCAATTAATAGCGTATATGCAAGTTTTCTATTCAATATATATAAGCATAAATAAACTTGCTATAAACAAAAGTATAGGGAAAGAGAATACGACACCGAGAATTATAGTGGTTCGGCCAAACATGCCTACGTCCACTCCCCCAAGCCTCGCTTGAAGATTTCCACTAAAATCGAGTTTCCGTGGTTCACTCGCAACCAAGAGTTTTCCGCAAAGGCGCACTCCGAACCTTTTACCATTTTGAGTTTTTTTCGTAGGCTCACTCACAAACCTTTACAACTACCCAAACTAATGGGATTTCACAACCACAAGTGTTTTTGTTTAAGAAGGTTTAAAACACACTTGGGCACTCACAAATAATAAGAAGATTGTGTGAGTTGCAAACCCAAGTGTTCTAAGCTCACTACTAAATGTATGAAGGTGTAGTGTGTGTGAGCTTGTATAAGTGTTTAAGTATATGAAGGTTTAAGACACTATTGTATTTGCCTTGGTAGAATGTGTATGAAGGTTTTCTAAGTCTCTCTCCAAGCACAAATGAGTTGGGGTTCTATTTATAACAAAAAGAGAAACAAATCCCCAACTTTCTGCTGAGACCGGTATGGAGACCGGTATGGGTACTGGTATGCCGGTCTGGGGTTCCAACGAATACTAACGGCTATATTACCGTTGAACAAGTATACGTTAGACCGGTATGCTAACCGGTATGAGGACCGATATGGTCCGTTCCGGTTCCAATATGTGTGCACAATGAAGAGCTTGATCGGTATGGTCACCGGTATGTAGACCAGTTTAGGGCTTGCCGGTTCCAGTAAGGGAACTAGCCGCTTGGCTCACCGGTATAGGACCGGTATGGATACCGGTTTGGGTTCTGCCGGTTCCAGTAGCCATGCATTCCTTAGGTTCACTGGTTTGGTGACCTGTATGGGGACCGGTAAGGTCCATGCCGGTTCCAGTGAGCATGCAAACAGAGCATCTCACCGGTATGGTGACCGGTAAGGGATCGGTATGCCGGTCTCAGTACCAAAAATGCAGATATGAAGATTTAAGTGCATTTTGTACATGAACCTAATGCATCTAAGTGAATGTGTATGATCCCTATGAGCTTAGGCACTTGAATATTACAATTCACAATACAAATTAAATCCTAAGCTAAGACTTCGCAATATATTCTTCAGTTTGTCGTAAGTCTTCACATTCTCGCTCTTCACCACATATGCTTCGACACTTTTTGTATTACTTCGTATTTGCGCGTCGAAGTCTTCTTTTTCGTTGCAACATCAAAATCCAATTATGCGACCAAGTCACCAACAATCTTCCTCTTTTTGATGATGTCAACCCCTTAAAACTTGTTTAGACTTGTGAGCTTTTAGGAGTCCAAATGGTGACGATTTTGCTCCCCCTCAAAATAAGCTTCCCCTCAATGTGTGATTGCCTTTAATAAAGCTCTATCAAAACTTGACAAACACATTAGTACTATTACTCCCCCTTAAACCAATGGTGAGGTTAAAACAAGTTTTAATCTCATTCTAATGATATCTCCCCCTTTGACATAATCAAAAAGTGGAGAAGTAAAATTTTAATTTAAATGAGATACCAAATAAATATGTACATTAAATAATGATACCAAAAATTTAAAAATATGCACATTTGGCATTTTCCCCTTTTTTCCATAAGATTTAAAAAGAAATCATGTATAATGTAATTTTTCAAAAAATATGTACCAATGATACCAATTAACATTTTATATCAATGTTTCCAATTATATCATTTTAAGCATGATTTTTCCCAATTGTGATATCAAATAAAATAAGTCATTACATATCATGATACCAACTAAAATCAATGAATTCAATTCAATGCATTTTAATGATTGTCTTCTTATAAATATCTTACCAACTAATAAACAATCAAAATTCATGCTTTTCATTATTGATAGAAAACTTATATCAATATATATGCACTTCATTTTTATGTTTACAATATAATACATGGCAAAAGCATTTTTAATGCAAAATCAATCAAATGATCACATACATGTAATTTAACTCAATAAATTCAATGTGATACTAATTGATATGAAAAATTGGTTTAAATGTATGATTTAGGCATTTAATGATATCAAATGAACAATTGATACCAATGGAAAGTTAGGTACATTGCCTAATCACTTTGCATGCTTCAACAATATTTTAAACAATTGAAATATGCATACATATATAATTTAGAGGAAACAGTACCAATGCTTCAGTGAATACGGATTTTACCTTTACCGTTGCGATTCCTCATTTCTTTGAGCCTTTGGGATCAATTTTGCAAATCTCATTAAGATCCATTCCCAAAGCTCCCCCTACAAATTTATCAATTACACTTTGATACCCAAACTTTCTTGGGTCAATTGAGGTTAATTTTGATTCCTTGAGAAATCCATACATTCTTAATCACATTTGTGTTCATGCATTCAAAACTTTTATGACCCTTTTTATTACAAGCATGACATATGACATTTTTATTGATAGCATTTTTATCATGGGAGTCGGATGCCTTAACAAAATAATTCTTTAAAAATTTTCTCTTAATGTAAGGCCTATATCCTAATCCCTCTTTTAAATGCATATTTTTGGGAACTAATTAGCATATTAAAATTCTTTTGTCCCAATGTGAATTTTCTAAGTATGTTTTGCAAATCAATAACCTTTGTGTTTAATAAAACATTTTCATTCAATATTGATTCGCAATCGCATGATTTAGAGCTAGATGACATATTAGATATGACATTTTCAAGTTCTAGCTTTTTCATTTTTAAACATGCGTTTTCATCATTTAAACATGCTATTTCTTTTTCATGTCTGGTCTTTAAGCATGTAATCTTATTATCTAAAACATGAATTCTACAACATGCATGATCATTTTTAAGTATAGCATGCTCATTTTTAATCAATTTAAATTTCTTTTTAAGCACATCACATAACTCATTTAAGCCATTAAATACTTTAAGTAAATCATCATAGTCTTGTGAGTTATGTACCTCTTCTTTGTCGCTTTCTTCTTCTTTTTCGCTTTCAAAGAAGGGATCCTCGATAGCCATAAGTGCTAGGTCATTCTCGATGGCCATAAATGCTATTGATTTGTCTTTACCTTCGACCTCTTCCTCATCGGATGAGCTTGAATCGCTATCGCTCCAAGTTGAAGTAGCTTTCATTGCCTTTTTCTTTGATTTTCCTTTCATTATTCTCAATGGGCAATCGGTGGCTATATGACCCGGTTTGTTGCATTCATAGCAAACAATCTTCTTGTTCTTCCGCAGCTCTTTTTCTTCTTTCTTTTCATCTGTCTTTGATTTTCCCTTTTTCTTCACGGATTTGAGGAGCTTCTTGAAGTTCTTGTTTATTTGAGCCAACTCATCATCACTATCACTATCACTTGAGCTTGAGTCGTTTCTTTTTCTCGCTTTTAAGGCCAATGACTTTCTTGTCCTTTTCTCATCTTCCTCATTTTTATCCAGCTTGATCTCCATTTCATACTCAAGTAATTTGCCGACCAAATCATCCATCTTCAATGTGTTTATGTCGTTTGCTTCTCTAATGAAGGAGGTGTAGCTTCTATATTCCTTCTGGAGTGATCTTAAAATTTTATTCACTTGATCGGATGTCCCGATAACTTTTCCCAAGGTGCCCAAATGATTGATGATGACTGTAAACCTTGAAATCATGTGATCAATTTCTTCCCCGGATTCCATTTTGAAGTTGTCCAATTCGCACATGAACCGGTTGATATTTGATTCATTCACTTGGCTTGTGCCCTCATTGATCATTTCCAATGACTTCCATAAATCATATGCGTTTCCACATTCCGAAAGCTTGCTTACTTGATCCCGATCAATGGCACATAAAAGTTGGTTGAGTGCCTTAGCATTTTGTGAAGCTTGCTTTAGATCTTCACTATCCCACTCTAAACTCGACTTCGGAATCTCAACCCCATTGCTATCCCTTTTTGTTAGCCCTCGTGTGATAACCAAAAAGAATTACGGATCTACGGCAAGGAGATAGTTTAGCATTCTCATCTTCCAATAATTGTAGTCCGTTCCGGTGTAAAACGGAGGTCTAGTCGTTTAAAATCTCTCAGCAAGATTTGACGAGTTGCTTGTAGAAGCCATGATCTATTCTCGGACGGTTAAGTCTTGTAGAGAATACCTCGCTCTGATACCAACTGAAATTACCTACAAGCAATAGCGATAAACAATCTCTATACCCAAGAGGGGGGGTGAATTGGGTTATCGCTATAAATGCAGAATTAATAAATCTTTACCGATTTTTAGCTTTTATTACCAAATGAGGACTTAAGTTAATTTTCTCTATTTCAATTAATAGCCTATATGCAAGTTTTCTATTCAATATATATAAGCATAAATAAACTTGCTATAAACAAAAGTATAGGGAAAGAGAATACGACACTGAGATTTATAGTGGTTCGGCCAAACGTGCCTACGTCCACTCCCCCAAGCCTCGCTTGAAGATTTCCACTAAAATCGAGTTTCCGTGGTTCACTCGCAACCAAGAGTTTTCCGAAAAGGCGCACTCCGAACCTTTTACAATTTTGAGTTTTGTTCGTAGGCTCACTCACAAACCTTTACAACTACCCAAACTAATGGGATTTCACAACCACAAGTGTTTTTGTTTAAGAAGGTTTGAAACACACTTGGGCACTCATAAATAATAAGAAGATTGTGTGAGTTGCAAACCCAAGTGTTCTAAGCTCACTACTCAATGTATGAAGGTGTAGTGTGTGTGAGCTTGTATGAGTGTTTAAGTATATGAAGGTTTAAGACACTCTTGTATTTGCCTTGGTAGAATGTGTATGAAGGTTTTCTAAGTCTCTCTCCAAGCACAAATGAGTTGGAGTTCTATTTATAACAAAAAAGAGAAGCAAATCCCCAACTTTCTGCTGAGACCGGTATGGAGACCGGTATGGGTACCGGTATGCTGGTCTGGGGTTCCAACGGATACTAACGGCTATATTACCGTTGAACAAGTATACGTTAGACCGGTATGCTAACCGGTATGAGGACCGGTATGGTCTGTGCCGGTTCCAGTATGTGTGCACAATGAAGAGCTTGACCGGTATGGTCACCGGTATGTAGACCGGTTTAGGGCTTGCCGGTTCCAGTAAGGGAACTAGCCGTTGGGCTCACAGGTATGGGACTGGTATGGATACCGGTTTGGGTTGTGCCGGTTCCAGTAGCCATGCATTCCTTAGGTTCACCGGTATGTGGACCGGTAAGGTCCATGCCGGTTCCAGTGAGCATGCAAACAGAGCATCTCACCGGTATGGTGACCGGTATGCCGGTCTCAGTACCAAAATACAGATATGAAGATTTAAGTGCATTTTGTACATGAACCTAATGCATCAAAGTGAATGTGCATGATCCCTATGAGCTTAGGCACTTGAATATTACAATTCACAATACAAATTAAATCCTAAGCTAAGACTTCGCAATATATTCTTCAGTTTGCCGCAAGTCTTCACATTCTCGCTCTTCACCGCATATGCTTCGACACTTTTTGTATTACTTTGTGTTTGCGCGTCGAAGTCTTCTTTCTCGTTGCAACATCAAAATCCAATAATGCGACCAAGTCGCCAACAGAAATGGCGTCTGAATTTGGAGAAAAAGGTAAATTCAAATTACTTTTCTCCCAAATGAATCTTCTGAGCATTGCTTGCAAGCACAATTACATGGTTCATGAGCATTCCTGCACGCATGCATCTATAATCGGTGTATTTTATCAGTTCTGTACATGTGAAAAAAGCTCAATGCATAATGGTGGATGGACGACACATGCTAGCATTCCTGCACGCATGCATCTATAATCGGTGTATTTTATCAGTTCTGTACATGTGAAAAAAGCTCAATGCATAATGGTGGATGGACGACACATGCTACATATGAAATTTAAAATCTATATGTTCATTAAAGTATACAACTCCTGGTCTGCTGGCGAAAGGAGGAGACATTAGGGGCAATCCAGCCACCAGATGATAACAAAAAGAGGGTGAATTTCGAAAAGCTTTGATTTCCCTTTCTCTTGATATCAGTTGACATTATTCTCTTCTTGCAAATTTGGCTTATTCATATGTGAAATGATGGCAAATAGCATGGTTAAATGGTTTTATACTTTAATTACATATTGTAGCATTTCATCCACCAACATCAAACTTCATTGCAGCACTACATTTTCTTTTCTTACCATGTTATGTGCTTTATTGAATCAGTGACGACAGTTGACAGACAAGGAAATGTTGGTGCTGAGACTAGAAGGTCAATATCCTGATGATGCAGGTGTCCTAGCAGCATTTTTACTCAACCATGTTAAGCTGAAATGTGGTGAGGCATTGTGTATTGGGGCGAATGAACCTCATGCATATATCCGTGGTGAATGCATAGAGTGTATGGCAACTTCCGACAATGTTGTTCGCGCTGGCCTTACATCTAAACACCGGGATATCCAAACGCTTCTTTCAATGCTAACTCGGAGACAGGTAATGAACCCCGTGCAAAACTCTCCCTGAATGTTTTAGTCCATTGGGTCAAAAAGGGCATATGCTTGACCCTAAATGCTTGGTTAGATAGACTGGTCTGGGTCTGCAGTTTCTGTTAACCACCTTCTGATTTATCCATTTGGCCTGTCAACCCTTTTATGTCCTGAAATCGGCATAGCCAACCCATTGAAAATCATTTTGATTATAACATAGTATAATTTGGCTCCTTAAAGTACAATTTTGAAGAATTACTTCACCTTATTACAGGGTTTTCCGGAAATCTTGAAGGGGATCTCCTTGAATCCCTACACAACAAGGTATCTTCCACCTTTCGAAGAATTTGAAGTAGATCGCTGCATTCTTCCTCAGACTGCATCAGTGGTCTTTCCCTCAGTGTCAGGACCATCTCTTATTCTCTTCATTGCTGGGAATGGTGCATTCTCCGCAGGGTTTTCCAAAAAACAGATAGTTGAAGAGGGCGAGGTTCTATTTGTGCCTGCCTACATGGAGTTTACCATAACATCTGAATCAAAAGAGTTGCAGTTGTACAGGGCTGGAGTTAACAGCAGCTTCTTTCTGGATTTTTGATTACATTCGCGTATGAATAATTAGAATATAGAAAGTGTAGAGAGTTTCAGTCTTTCAGATATCTTCCGGTTGTTAATAATCCCAACTTCGTTTAATTTGAGCTAATTGTTTTTTTTAGTTTGTATGAATTTCCTCCAAATTAGTAATGTGGTTTTCAAAGAAGTGAAATTGAAGATAGAATCAGATTATATTACTACAACCATTCTAAACAAACAATGGTTGTCTAGCATCAATGACTGTATTTTTAGGGGTCAGCCGCAGCAGGACCAGCGCTCTTGCCTCAAATATTTCTCCAGCCACTGCAGGCAAGGGTGTGCACATGAGACTCAACCCACCCAACAGAGTGAGTTAGAATTTTTCCGAATACGTCGTGGGTTAATTCGCGGGTCAGTTTGGGTTTGCATAACCCTAGCTGCAGGAGGACCATCTGATATAAGATGGCATCAAAAAATCACCCCAAAGGAAATAGGTTCTCTGCCCTCACTCTGTCTCGTCTGATCATATCAGTTGCATTTTTATATGTAAGCTAAACACTAATGTGATGATATATTTGCTCATCCTAATTCCCCCTCAAATATTCATCATCTTTAAACATGGAGAGGCCATCAAGTAAAGCAAATATTAAGCCCAGAAATGGCATTTTGTCCTAAAATGAACATCATTCATTAGTCATAACATGATCATAGAGTAATACAGTATGACAAAATTTACTAATATAAAATATGATCAATACTGTTGTCATGAACTGAATCAGTCTAACATGAACATGTACGATACTTTATACACTCATAAAGACAAAATAACAGCACAATCTTCCTTGTTTTCATCAAATAGGTATCACATATTACATTCATAGGTTGTTCTCACATTGCTTCCTTGTCAGCTCATAGTCAATCTTGAGCACACCTTATGGCCTCATGTCTTCGGTTATCCAAAAATTTACTATCAACATTATACGGGTACCACCTGTTTATAACGCAAGCATCTGTTTATTAATCATGTTAATCGGTAGCCGTGTCACTAATAATTTGTTAGCGATATATTTTCAAGATGGATTTTGATGATGCAACACTAGAAGATTTCGACATTACAAAAAGATGTCGAAGCACATTGGAGATGAAGAGCAATGAATGCGAAGACTCAAGCGACAAACGAAAAATATCTTGTGTGGTCTTAACTTAGGGCTCTTTTTGGAAACTAAGTTGTTAATTTAAGTCTTTAAGCTCATAGCCTATATGCAAATGCATATAGATGCATTAGGGTCATGTGCAATATGATTTTAACTTTCAAATCCTGACTTTTGGCACTGAGACCGGCATACCGGTCCCCACACCGGTAAATCGGTGCCCATACTCTGTTCTGAGCAATTTTGCATCGTCTCTGGAACTGGGCTACTCCATACCGGTCACTCTGAGGTTTGCACAGTTACTGGAACTGGTCTATAGCATATCGACATTTATATCGGTCTACCTTCGAATTTCACATGCTCTCAGAAATCGACATGATCCATACCGATCCTCATACCAGTAAGCACACCGGCATACCAGACTCCATACCGGTAAGTAATTCGGTATTGCACTTGAATCTTTAACGGTAATATAGCCGTTATACTTTGGCAGACCGGCATACCGATCTCAAACATGAAAGTTGAGACAGTTTTCTCTTTCACTATATATTGAGCCCCCAAATTCGTTTTTGCCAAGATCTTGAACCTTCATACAATTTCTGAAATTACCTACAAGCAATAGCGATAAACCAAACATTATACCCAATAGGGGTGAATTGGGTTACGGCTAAAATATGCGGAATTAAAAATATTTACCGATTTTAAGCTCTTTTACCAATTAATTCTTAAGGTCAATTTTCTCTATTGTAATAAACAACCTATATGCAAGTTTTTAATATATAAACATGTAATAAATAAAACTTGTAATATGTAAAGAGTTAAGAGATAGAGAAAACGACACCGAGATTTATAGTGGTTCGGCCAACAATGCCTACGTCCACTCCCCCAAGCCGCACTTGAAGCTTTTCACTAATAACGAGTTTTCGTGGCTCACTCGCAACCACGAGTTTTACGCAAGGTGCACTCCGAACCTTTACACTTTGAGTTTTTTTACGTAGGCTCACTCGAAAACCTTTACAATTACCCAAATAATGGGATTTCACAAACCACAAGTGTTTTGTATAAAGAAGTTGTAAACACACTTGGGCACTCACAATGATAAAGAAGATTGTGTGAGTTGGTTACCCAAGTGATCTAAACTCACTACAAATGTGTATGAAGGTGTAGTGTGTGTGAGCTTGATGATTGAGTGTGTATTATTAAGAAGGTTTATAAACACTCTTGTTTTTGCTCTATGAGATGATATGAAGGTTCTCTATTATGTCTCATGTGTGGCAAAAATGAATTGGGGCTTCAATTTATAGAAAAGTGAAAGTAAGCCCCAACAGCTCTTTCTAATACCAGTATGCCGGTCTCTGACACCGGTATGCCGGTCTCCAATGGATATATGACCGTTTGGAGAAACTAGCCGTTAGACCGGTATGTCCCGGTAAGGACACCGTTATGATGATCGGTTTGGGTCATGTCGGTTCCAGTGCGTATGTAATATGAAGAGTTTAACCGGTATGTTAACCGATATGATGACTGGTTTAGGTCATGCCGGTTCCGGTAAAGGAACTAGCCGTTAGGCTCACCGGTATGTAGATCGGTATGGAGACTGGTTTGGTGTGTGCCGGTTCCAGTAGCCATGCAATCTATAGGTTCACTGGTATGGTGACCGGTATAGAACCGGTAATCCGTGTCGGTTCCAGTGAGCATGCAAAACTTAGCATCTCACCGGTATACCGATACGGTCTCTGTACCAAAAATGTAAGTATGAAGGTTTTAATGCATTTTGTGTAGGAAACGCTTTCCTCTCGCAGCGGAAGCGATTAGGCACACGGATCGACCTTGAAATTTTTTTTCTGCTTTCCTTTCCTTAAAACCGAATGGAACCAGTACATATACTGAAATTTTGCTTCTGTTTCGGACAAGATCTCAGCCCCGGAATGCGCCCAAAACAGTCACCGAATAGCCCCCGAACTGCAGTGAAATAATGGACTGTTTTAGACCCGTTACACAACCGAACTGCACACAAATCACCCACTAAATTGCGTGAACTGCAAGGGTGATATAGGTCTGATTATCCTAACTCAACCCCAAAAAGTCCCCAAGGTGTTTCCCAAAAACTCGAATTAAAACAAAATAAATCGAGCCCCGATTGTAACAAGTGAAGTGCGGCAAAGAGGTATTATTGTTCCTCAATGCCGTGACTTATAAGAGTGAAGGAGAAGATGATTTGTTCGTCACCACAAAGACTTCCGAGCTATATCTCGTACCAACAGAAAGTAGTGTGGGCTACACACATAAAACAAATCCCTAAACGTTTTAGAGATTTAATCACACATCAAGAATATTTTCTTATTCTTGTTCTTCAATATAGTTTCTCAACTTTTGAGAGAATAGAGAAAAAGAAGAAGATGCCTAAGGTTGCAAGAATGAGAGAGTCCTCTCAAAGAAAAATTATATGTTTCTTTTTATACTTAGGGTAATTTGTTTCCTCAAACAAATCAACCACTCACCTCCCTAATAAGCAAGAATCGGCCAAGCTAGGGTTTATTTCAATTTTTGTAACATCAAATATTCAATTACCATTATTGAAAGGATGTTACAAAATTAAATAAGGAATTAACAAATTTGAAAATCATAATTTCCAAATTAATGCCAAGGATTTTATTTGTTTCCAAAATAAATAAATTCATTCCCTTAATGCTTGAGGAATTCGGCCACTACTAGGAATAATTGATTAATTTTGTAGCATTAAGTATTCAATTCCATAATTGAAATGTATGTTACAAAATTAAAGAGTTACCAACTTTCATAAAGGTGTAACTTCCAAATTTAATTCAAAAGTTTCCAAAACCCAAATTTAGAATTCCAATATTAGCCTTCATTAAATTATATCATATATAATTTAATTACTAACAATAAATAATTATCATATAATCATTTATTATATAAATCATATATTAACTTTTAATATATAGTTATAAGTGTGACAAATAATATTATTAATCATATTAATAATATTTATACCTTTGTGAGTATATAATTGGACTATCCAATTATACTAAATCTATTATAGTAAATCGAGCTAGCACGGGGACCAAATGGACCTACGGTTCCGAGCTCCAATAATCTCGAAATATTAATTAAGCTCTTAATTAAATATTCTGAATTATTAACTCCGGGTTATTCCACTAAAAACCCGAAGTTGAACTCTCGTTGCCGCAGATGATATATTAAGATGAACCAAGACGGTGTCCATCGATATAGTCATTACATACGAATTGACCCTTCACAAGTATCTCGTAATTAGAGCCAGGTCATAATGTCCGTTATACCCCTCTAATTATTTTTACCTTAAGTACCATTGATTCTCTAATGAACGATTTATTCATAACTATTATGAATTTTAATCTTTCTATTCGTAATAGAGAGACTTGAGCGCTCAAATCGTTCAAGTACCGAATCAACCCTTAAGAAAGATACTCATCTACTTCTCGCAAGAAGGAGTGAACTCCATGTCTATGTAAAACGTTCCCAGCTACAAAACAAACTGTGTCCCCAAAGTACGTAGCTATTGGTCGGGACTTCTACACCAACCTCACCTTTGTAAATCAAAGGACACAGCCTGCCATGCAGGAGTTCGTAGTACACTCAGGATTAAGATCAATCCATATATGACCATCAAGTAGATTGAAATGACTTTCTTTGCTTAACAGATATTATAAGAGTGTTAGTTCTATCTGGGTCCAGTCTTATATGATCGCATCATACAAGGTGCCTCCATTCTCATGTCTCTACATGGACGATCCGGATCAAGATCGCCATACAAATATAGAATGGACCGCAACTATTGATAAACCACAAACAAAGTACCTGTTTTGTTTGCTCTCTATTGACTATTTAAGATTACTAACTTCGGACTTAAATCCTCTTGTGTATGACACTCATACACTAAGTCTTAAGGTACATAAGTAATCTAGGGTATTTAAGATGATATATAATATGCGAAGATTAAACAAACAATTTGATAAATGAATAATGCATCGTTTTATTTCAAAACACATAAAACCGTTTACATCATATGTAGCTCTAGGGCATACATTCCAACAACCTCCGACTTGCACTAGAGTAAATGGGACATGTCTCGTAATCCTAGACCATCTAGGTGACCTTCAAAAACTTTTGCCGGCAAGGTCTTTGTAAACGGATCAACAAGGTTATCTGCGGATGCAATCTTTGTGACAGTGACGTCTCCTCTCTACACTATCTCTCTGATGAGATGATATTTCTTTTCTATATGCTTTCCTCTTTTTGTGCCTTCTTGGTTCTTTAGAGTTTTGCCACCGCACCACTATTATCGCAATAGAATGTGAGTTGTCTATCCATATCTGGAACAACTTCCAGATCTCCCAAGAATTTACGGAGCCAGACTGCTTCTTTAGCTGCTTCACAAGCTGTTACATATTCAGCCTCCATGGTGGAGTCTGCAATATAAGATTGCTTTATGCTCCGCCATACTATAGCCCCACCACCTAGGGTGAACACTGATCTAGATGTAGATTTCCTAGAATCTACATCTGTCTGAAAATCAGAGTCTGTATATCCTCTTAGGATCATATCCTCACCGGAATATACAAGCATATAATTTATCGTTCTCTTAAGATACTTGAGAACGTGTTTTACAGCCACCTAGTGATCCAATCCTCGGTTTGATTGAAACCTACTGACTACTCCCACTGCAAAATAGATGTCCGGTCTCGTGCATAACATAGCATACATGAGACTACCAACTGCTGATGCGTATGGGATATGTCTTATTTCCTCAACATCTTGAGGTGTCTTAGGAGACTGTTCCTTTGACAAATGAATTCCATGCCGATAAGGCAGATTGCCTTTCTTGGAATTCTGCATCCCAAATCGTACAAGGATCTTGTCGATATAGGATGCTTGAGACATAGCTAACATTCGTTTCTTGTGATCCCGAAGTATCTGAATCCCAAGAACATAATTGGCCTCTCCCAAATCTTTCATTTGGAATTGGTTAGCTAGCCAGGTTTTCACGTCTGATAATATCTTTACATCATTCCCAATGAGTAAAATATCATCGACGTATAAAACAAGAAAAACCACATTCCCGTCAATGACGCGCTTGTATACACAAGGCTCATCAACATCCTGCTCAAAATCATAAGACTTGATCGTTGTATCAAATCTTATATTCCAAGATCGAGATGCCTGCTTGAGTCCATAAATGGACATTTGCAGCTTGCAAACCTTTTGCTCTTGACCTTGGGCGATGAACCCCTCTGGTTGTATCATATAGATACTTTCATCAAGATTGCCATTCAAGAATGCAGTCTTGACATCCATTTGCCAAATTTCATAGTCATAATATGCGACAATGGATAGAAGAGTGCGGATGGATTTAAGCATTGCTACTGGCGAGAAAGTTTCCTCATAGTCAACTCCCTCTTTCTGGGTATAACCATTGGCCACTAGTCTAGCCTTGAAGGTCTGTACCTTCCCATCTGATCCCCTCTTTCTTTTGTAGATCCACTTGCAACCTATGGGTTTCACCCCATCAGGTTGGTCTACAAGTTCCCAGACCGAGTTGGAGTGCATGGACTCCATCTCTAGGTTCATGGCTTTGAGCCATTCCTATTTGTTAGAATCATCCATTGTACTATTGTAGGTCAATGTATCATCTATGTCATCGCTGGATGCGACAACTTGTGCCTCTCCAACCCCTAAGTAGCGATCAGGTTGTCGTACAACCCTCCCACTGCGTCTAGGTGGTAGATCATTCTGACGAGCTTGCATCTGACTATCAGATGTCGAATGTGCTATGCATTTGTCAACTTTCGTTGATGATGGCGTGCTGGTCGAACCAACAAGTAACTCCTCGAGCAACACTTTACTTCGAGGTTTGAACTCCATCATATAGTCCTCCTCTAGAAACGTAGCATTTGTCGATACAAACACTTTGTTATCATCAGGACTGTAGAAGAATCCACTCCTAGTCTCATTAGGATAGCCTATAAATAGGCACACCTGTGAACGTGGCTCCAAATTTGTAGTCTTATTCTTCAGCACATGTGCTGGACACCCCCATATGCGGAAATGTCGTAAACTAGTTTTACAACCATTCCACAACTCTAAGGGAGTCTTAGGAATAGACTTAGATGGATTTACATTAAGGATATGCATTGCGGTTTGCAGTGCATATCCCCAGAATGAACTAGGTAGTGAGCTATAACTAAACATAGATCTCATCATATCTAATAGGGTCCGATTTCTCCTCTCTGCAACACCATTTTGTTGTGGTGTTCTAGACGCTGTGAGCCGGGATACTATCCCATGCTCAACTAAGAATTCCTTGAAATCTCTGTCGAGGTATTCCCCTCCACGATCTGATCGTAGAGTTTTGATTGTCTTACCTAATTGGTTCTCAACCTCAGCACGATACTCTTTGAACTTTTCAAAGGTATCTGATTTGTGATGCATTAGGTAGACATACCCATATCTTGAATAATCGTCAATGAATGTGACAAAGTATTCATAACCACCTCGTGCTCTTACATTCATCGGTCCGCAAACGTCCGAATGTATTAGCTCAAGTGGTTGACTGCCTCTTAAACCTTTTCCAGTAAAAGGTCTCTTGGTCATTTTTCCTTCTAAACAAGATTCACAAACTGGTAGAGTCTCAAGCTTTAACTGGTTTAAGGCTCCGTTCTTTATCAATCTATTTATCCGGTCAGGGTTAATGTGACCAAGTCTAAGATGCCATAGATATGTGTCATCGTGAGAAATCTTTGGCAGTTTAGTTTTAGGTTTCTCAACCTTAAACATTTCAGCGTTGATCAGTGACCTATGTGTTAACGGTCTTAACACATACACGTTATTTTCTGAGTTTCTTGTGCATATAGTTAATCCAATTCTACCAATAATAACCAAATTTCTATTAAAAGAAACTGAATAACCATCATCCAAAAGTTTAGAAACAGAAATCAAATTCCTGCGAAAACCAGGAATGAATAACACATTGTTCAAATTTAAATAACTATTATTCATGAAATTTAAACTAGAAACTCCCACTGCTCTTGCTGAAACGGCATCCATTGTCCCGACCCTCATGGTGTAGTCACCTTCAGCAAGGGCCCTCCATGAATTAAGTAGCTGCAAAGAAGAACAAACATGGTTAGTGGCTCCAGAATCAACAATCCAAGCGGATTTATCATCCTCCACTAATAGAGATTCAATAACGAGTAAATCATATTTACCTGTTTCCTTTTTCTCCTTTAGCTCAGCAAGGTATTTAGGACAGTTCCTTTTCCAATGCCCATTCTTGTTGCAGTGGAAACATTTTCCTTTGGGCTTGGTATCCTTGGAGCCTTTCTTGTTTTTCTTTTTCTTCATGGGCTTTCCTTTAGCCTTCCCAATGTTTTTCTTCTTCATCTTTGCAGATTTAGAAGACTCGGCAACATTTGCCTCTGCACTGGATTTACGAGGATCTACAAGCATGAACTCGTAATGGGTGAGCTCATTGAGTAGTTGGGTCAAAGTAAAAGTCAACTTGTTCATAACATAGTTGCTTTTAAACTGCAGGAAACTCTTCGGAAGAGTTTCCATAATCATCGTCATCTGGCTACGCTCGTCAATACGAGCTCCATGGGTTTCAGCAGTGTTGAGATAGGTCATCATCCTCAAGAGGTGCTCTCGGACTGATGTCCCATCCTTCATCCTAGCAGTCATCGCTGAGACCATGGCCTCATGGCGTTGACGCTCCGAAGGCTGCCCAAACATGCCCTGCAATGACTCCATCATCTGAGATGCTAGAGCCATAGGTTCATGCTTTGCAGCAAGAACCTCAGACATCCCTGCTAGCAAGTATCAATGGGCTTTCTCGTTTGCTGTGGCCCATTTCTGGTAGGTATCGCGCACAGCTTGGCCAGCATTTCTGGCCGGCTCGGGAGGACGTTCCTCCGTCAGGACAAACTTTAGGTCCTCACAGACCATGATAGTGTTCATGTTACTTTTCCACTTAACATAGTTTTCTCCCGTTAATTTATCGTTTGAGTATGGAAATAATTGGAGAAACCATGACTGAAAAATAAAATAAACATGCATTTAACATTCATTGATCGCATATTAAAATCATCAAAGCATTTTGTCATAAAATTAAACATGATGCATGAACCATGAATAATGAATTGGAAACCTAAGAGAATTACTATGCCACGAAAACCTATCATCCCACAAGTAAGTGCCGCCGTAGGGTAGGTCAAGTACTCGCATGATAGATCGAGACAATCTCAGTCAGTTTAATATATCCGAGAATAACTCTTATTCCTATATTAAACAACTACCGTTTTATTTGATCAATGAATTTTATTAACAGTTAATTATTCTTTTGTGAGTGTAACCCGCCGTTTCGAGATTCTTGGACTTAACGAGTGAAGTGCCGCCGTAGGATAGGTCAGTTCACAAGATACATCTAGAATCCATATCCTCTCGGAACCCAAACCTGATATTGACCTAAAATGGACACCATCCGTAGGGGGACGAAAACAAAGCCGTCTCGATGCGCCTTTTGAATCTCACATTTTTGGACTAACAACGGAGATCGCGGGATATACTGTCGTATATCCCTCTCTCACTCACTATTTTTAAAAAAAAATTAAGGTTTCTATCTAAAATATCTAATATTTTATTTTAACTAGTGTGGATAAATATATGACGGCTAAATCATAATTATTATTTACACTAGTTTGTCATAAGTGAGCTAATCAATTTTAACTATTAAAATTGTATCACTAATATCTCATAAGTCTCTACTAATAGTTTTACTCAATTAAACTAATTTAATTAGAGTGGTATTAGTGAGCTATTATATTTTAACTCTTAAAATACTAGACACTAAAAAAATTTAAAATTTATGGAATTCTAAAAAGTCAAAATTTTAATTAAAAATTTTAATAAATCTTAGTGCGTTATAAAATCCAATTGTACGTGGAATTGTATCCCGAGTGCAGACCATATTACCGTCCATTCGGATTCGGCTATGGAATTTATATCCGGGTTTCCATCCTATATACCAATGGAATTTATTATGCACTAATTAAGCCCAATATATTAGAATTCAAATTTTAAACCATAAATCCAATTAATCCAATTAATTGATTTCTATGCATATCATATTATAATTTAAACATTTTAAATTACATAAAATCATATTTTTATGTGTATAATGATAATGCATCTATGACATGTTATGGCATGTAAAATGCAAGAGTGGGCACCCTAAGCTATATGACATGTTATTCAAACAATTCGAAATAAACATACATATAACAAAAAAATTATTTTGCATTGACCGGACTCTTATTTTTCCTATACTAATCTAATTAGTACAAAAGATTTACCAAGGCATTCCTTGGTCTTCAAATCCCGCTCCAAAGAGGTGTTGGCTCATTTTGCGACTTCGGTGCTCCAAATTACAGAGATTGAAATTTTACATTGAAAAATAAAATTACAACAACTGTAAACAATGGCCTTATGGTCTTACATCCCAAAAACAAAACCAACTACAAAAATAAGAGCCGGAAAATTTACGACCAATGCAAAATCCATTCATCACATGAAATAACAAAAACATTCATCATATGAATATCACAATGTGCCCACTCATCTAAACATGCATATAATATTTATAACTCATATAAATATATTAAAAACATAAACTTAAAATGAAAAAGAAAAGGATTAAGAACACTTTTCAACCTCGCTCTAGATGCCAATTGTAGGAAACGCTTTCCTCGCGCAGCGGAAGGGATTAGGCACACGGATCGAACTTGAAATTTTTTTTCTGCTTTCCTTTCCTTAAAACCGAATGGAACCAGCACATATACTGAAGTTTTGCTTCTGTTTCGGACAAGATCTCAGCCCCGGAATGCGCCCAAAACAGTCCCCGAACAGCCCCCGAACTGCAGTGAAATAATGGACTGTTTTGGACCCGTTACACAACCGAACTGCACACAAATCACCCACTGAATTGCGTGAACTGCAAGGGTGATATAGGTCTGATTTTTCCACTCAAAAACAATCCTAACTCAACCCCAAAAAGTCCCCAAGGTGTTTCCCAAAAATCCGAATTAAAACAAAATAAATCGAGCCCCGATTGTAACAAATGAAGTGCGGCAAAGAGGTATTATTGTTCCTCAATGCCGTGACTTATAAGAGTGAAGGAGAAGATGATTTGTTCGTCACCACAAAGTCTTCCGAGCTATATCTCGTTACCAACGGAAAGTAGTGTGGGCTACACACACAAAACAAATCCCTAAACGTTTTAGAGATTTAATCACACATCAAGAATATTTTCTTATTCTTGTTCTTCAATATAGTTTCTCAACTTTTGAGAGAATATAGAAAAAGAAGAAGATGCCTAGGGTTGCTAGAATGAGAGAGTCCTCTCAAAGAAAAATTATATGTTTCTTTTTATACTTAGGGTAATTTATTTCCTAAAACAAATCAACCACTCACCTCCCTAATAAGCAAGAATCGGCCAAGCTAGGGTTTATTTCAATTTTTGTAACATCAAATATTCAATTACCATTATTGAAAGGATGTTACAAAATTAAATAAGGAATTAACAAATTTGAAAATCATAATTTCCAAATTAATGCCAAGGATTTTATTTGTTTCCAAAATAAATAAATTCATTCCCTTTAATTAAATAAATTAAAGAGTTACCAACTTTCATAAAGGTGTAACTTCCAAATTTAATTCAAAAGTTTCCAAAACCCAAATTTAGAATTCCAATATTAGCCTTCATTAAATTATATCATATTTAATTTAATTACTAACAATAAATAATTATCATATAATCATTTATTATATAAATCATATATTAACTTTTAATATATAGTTATAAGTGTGACAAATAATATTATTAATCATATTAATAATATTTATACCTTTGTGAGTATATAATTGGACTATCCAATTATACTAAATCTGTTATAGTAAATCGAGCTAGCATGAGGACCAAATGGACCTACGGTTCCGAGCTCCAATAATCTCGAAATATTAATTAAGCTCTTAATTAAATATTCTAAATTATTAACTCCGGGTTATTCCACTAAAAACCCGAAGTTGAACTCTTGTTGCCGCAGATGATATATTAAGCTGAACCAAGACGGTGTCCATCGATATAGTCATTACATACGAATTGACCCTTCACGAGTATCTCGTAATTAGAGCCAGGTCATAATGTCCGTTATACCCCTCTAATTATTTTTACCTTAAGTATCATTGATTCTCTAATGAACGATTTATTCATAACTATTATGAATTTTAATCTTTCTATTCATAATAGAGAGACTTGAGCGCTCAAATCGTTCAAGTACCGAATCAACCCTTAAGAAAGATACTCATCTATTTCTCGCAAGAAGGAGTGAACTCCATGACTATGTAAAACGTTCCCAGCTACAAAACAAACTGTGTCCCCAAAGTATGTAGCTATTGGTCGGGACTTCTATACCAACCTCACCTTTGTAAATCAAAGGACACAGCCTGTCATGCAGGAGTTCGTAGTACACTCAGGATTAAGATCAATCCATATATGACCATCAAGTAGATTGAAATGACTTTCTTTACGTAATGGATATTATAAGAGTGTCAGTTCTATCTGGGTCCAGTCCTATATGATCGCATCATACAAGGTGTCTCCATTCTCATGTCTCTACATGGACGATCCGGATCAAGATCGCCATACAAATATAGAATGGACCGCAACTATTGATAAACCACAAACAAAGTACCCGCTTTGTTTGCTCTCTATGGACTATTTAAGATTACTAACTTCAGACTTAAATCCTCTTGTGTATGACACTCATACACTAAGTCTTAAGGTACATAAGTAATTTAGGGTATTTAAGATGATATATAATATACGAAGATTAAACAAACAATTTGATAAATGAATAATGCATCATTTTATTTCAAAACACATAAAACCGTTTACATCATATATAGCTCTAGGACATACATTCCAACATTTTGTACATGAACGGATGAACCTAATGCATATAAGTGAATGTGCATGTTTCATATGAGCTTGGGCACTTGAATATTCAAATCACATTACAATTAGAGCCATAAGGTAAGACTTCATATAAAATCTTCAATGTATGCAAGTCTTCACATTCTTCGCTCTTTACCATCGTGTGCTTCGACATCTTTTTGTGTTGTCTCGCTTTTACGTGACGAAGACTTTACTCTCGTTGCATCATCAAAATCCATTATGTGATTGTGTCGCTAACAATTTCTTCTAAGGAAAAAACAAAGAGTTTATAAAAACCTCCATGTTCATACACTCTCATACTCAAACTCACACATTACACCTTCATTATCATTTGTAGTAAGCTTACATTTCTTGAGTTAGCAACTCACACTAAATCTTCATTATCTTTGTGAGTGCCCAAGTTGTACTTAATCTTCATTATTCAAACACTTGTGATTGGGAAGACCCTTGTTGAGTGGGTATACTCAAAAGGGCAATTTATAAAAGGTTGTGAGTGAGCTTAAGAACAAAACTCATAGTAAGGGTTTAAAGAGTGAGCTATTGAAAAACTATTGTGTAAAAACTCTTGGTTGCGGATGAGCCATAGAAAACTCGGTGTAAGTTGTGGATTCAACTTAGTGGAAATCTTCAAGCGCAGCTTGGGTGAGTGAATGTAGACATTGTTGGCCGAACCACTATAAATAACCGGTGTCAATTTCTTTAACTCTATCTCTTTATTTTATCGCAAGCTTAATATTATCTTTCCATATTATTTAGCATAGCTACTAGCTTAGTAGCCTGTAAAATCGGTAAAAATTTATATTTTCGCATATTTAGGTTATTATCCAATTCACTCCCTTTTAGGTATAGAGTTGTGTTTGTTGTATACTCGTAAGTAATTTCATAATTTACTATCAACATTATACTCCTTATTAGTTGAAGCTTATCAACATAACTAATTCCTAATGGTATTTGACGCAATGAAACATGGCACTCTGCTTTCCATCAACCGTTGATTTTTCAGTTCAATAAATTTGGTTTTGTAGTCCGATTTTGATTCCAAACATTTAAAAATCAGAATTTACTTGAACAAATTTGATTCCTAATTATTAAGAATCAAAACATATTGTAAGATAATCGATTTCTATTTCGGATTCAAAATTTTGATTTCAATTTCTGATATACCAAAAATCGTTAAAAGAGTAAAGAATACTTGCCCCTTAAAATAGAATAAAGCCTCTATGGCAAGAATTTAGTCTCCTTACGTCCTTTTTTTTTTTTTTTTTTTTTTTTTGGTTTGATGACAATGAATTGTTGACTATACTCCCAAGACCGTGGTTTGGTGGTATAGAGCTTATGATTTGGTCTTCAGGTTCTGAATTCGAATTCAGATGGTGCATTTCTTGTGAGAGTTTAGGATAACCGGGGGTTTTATCTCCGTTTAAATTTATATAAGATAATTTGACAGCGGGATTTCAAAAAAAAAAAATGTTGATTATATCAAAAAAAAAAAAAAAGTTTTCACACAACGAATGAATGAAGGTGTATTATGTATAGGTTTCAAGATTCGTACCTCACATGAAACTTTGGCAGATAAATGCAATCTCTCTCTCTCTCTTATTTGATACTTGAATGATGCGCCTCATTATAGGGATGAGAAAAGGCCGGATATGGTATAGAGATGTCATATTTATATTTGTCTCGTTTAATTAATAATTAAAAAAAAATTATCTCTATATCCGATCCTAACGGGTCAGATCCCTATTTAATACCCGCTCATACAAAGATTTTTTACTTTTACTTTACTGGGAATATTAAAAGAGTTGATTTATTTATTTATATTGTGATTGATATTTATTGAATTTCAATGATGTATTTGTTATATGTGATTATAAAAAACTAATATTCTCATGTGCTATTACACATAAATACACAAATGCATCTTTCTAAACTTTTTTTATTATTATTTAATTCCTTTTTTTTTTTTGGGGTGTTCGTTTGATGATCTTTAAGCTAAGACAAGATTAAGACGCTGACTAATTTGTCCTTAATAAACTAATGTCCAAAAACTTCTTTCTTATTTTATCACCTTAACAAGGCCAGAAAGATAGTTAATCTAGGCCAAGTTTTGTTTTGTTTTTTTTTTTTTTAGAAATATTGGAAACCCACCATCAAATTATTCGATTTGGGTTTAAACGAAACATAGAAAATTTTTAATTGTCACAGATTTTTATAAAAAATGCACCCCATGTAATCTAAATATTAGATCATAGACTTTACACCACCATAATACGAGACAATGTAGGCTAAGCTTGCTAAAAACTTATTTCACCAGCCTCGTTTGCATAATAAGACAAACATGTCAAAACATTATAATTATCTTTGAATAATTGGTTTAATTTTCTAATCCTATAAGGGTTTTGATCTCGTATAATTTAACACATATGGGTTTTATTTATAAGTTTACTATGATTCCAAATGCATAAATTTGGGAATCTTCATATTTAATATCTCAAGTGATAGATTTACGATTCGTTTAATATTGAGATGTTTTTTCGATACATAACTATTAAGAATTTCATAATAAGACCATATTAATTTTTTTAAAATAATATTAAAAATATTTACCAAATATTTTAGCTAACCACCAAGGAATATGGTGAACAAATTCTTATTGATGTGATTAGATGGATGAACCATTTGGGCATTTATGTGGCTGCTAGGTGAACAAATTTCAGCTCTAAAAATTCTTGTAACTACTTCTGTTATTTATGATCCAAATCAGGGTGCAGCTTAATTAGTCTAATTACACATCAAATCAAATTAATCTTCCACTTAGTCTGGTAATATCAGTGACAAATTTTTCTCTCCATATTTAATCCAACTATATGAAAAAAGTAAAAAAAAATGACTTTGCTTCTTCATTTAGCTCAAGCTTGTCCTATATTTAATGCAGATTGATTTTTCTGCTACAGCTGTATTTTTGTTACATAGTCAGAGTTCAACATAGAATCTTACCTACCAGAAGAATCCCATCAAATTCACAGATTTTTTTTTTCTTTTAATGATTTTTCAAACCAAATTTATGAACCTGATGTTTGAGCAAATATAATATACCATGGTATTAAAAAGAGCTTGTTAATGTTGAATTTTTTCTTTAAAAAAAAAATAAAAATTCTTTGTGCAGCGGTAAAAAAAACATGTATAAAACATATTCATAATTCACACGTAATGGTTTTCCATAAAACGGTGATGAAAGGTACAATTTGTATAATATTTTTTTCTTTTTCACTAAGATCTAATCTATTAGTTCGTAGAGATATTTTAATAAATCATTCTCAAAAAATTCAGAAAAAGTGATCCTATTTTTTTAATTGGTTTTGGGCAGAGATCAAAATTCTTGAACGATCGATCCTATAGAACAACACAAAAGATAAAAAAAGTACGGTAATTTTTTCTATGTCATTTTTGCTAATGGGTTTCATCACTTTAGTGTTTCAACTTGAGAAAATGAATATCTCCAATAGGTATGATTTGGTGGCAGAACTTGTGTATACATCATATCACCTATGCATCATGATAAAGTCATAGAACTTTAGTAATTGGATTTAGTTCATACCCCCAATGACATAAAGTGCATATATGCGTATTGATTTAAATTTTCAAAGTTAGGCTTGTGGTGGTGGAGAGGCATTCTACAATCTTAAGCAAGTAGTGGCCAGAAAAGAACAGGAAAAATGGACTCCTCCCGTTAATGGCTGGTTCAAGAAGAATATGGATGCAACTACAAAGATTAATGAACAACTTTCAGAATTGGGTATGGTAATAAGAAACTTGAGGAGTGAATGTGTAGCGGCAGCTGTTAAGAGTTCACAATTTCATGAAAATGTGACATTAGCAGAAGCGGAAGCAATGTTATTTGGGATTCAAATGTCCCATGCTATTACCCTTAGTTATTGAGTCTGACTCACCAGAGGTTTTAATATAGTTAATAATAGGACGAGCCGTGGAAGTGAGATTTTTTTGGATTATTTCATATATTAAAACAAGAATTGAATAGATCGCAAATGTCCAAGTCCGATATACCCCAAGATCTTGTAATGTTATTGCCCACTCTTTAGTTAAGTTAGCTTTAAATTCAAAAGAACCTGATGGAATTTCCAACAAACATATTATTATTGTTTCAAAATTATGGTGAATGAATGATTATTTCAGTTTAAAAAAAAAAGGGCAATGACAATTATTGGAACCCTTTTGGGTTCAAATTGCTTGATATGATATCCTTTGATTGCATTTCATAGGACCTATCACCCAAAAAAGTTCAACAAGATATTGCTATCCTTTTAGACTTTTGAACTTCAATTTAGCTTGTGAATTAAATCAATATGGGTACCCAAGATTAGTGACTCTTGAAACTACAACATCAAGATTGATGAAATGAGGTGGGGTGGGGTGTTAAAAATTGTATTGAATGAGGCATCCATTATGCATTTTCATCAAGCATTTTCCATTGGAGGTGGTATTTTGAACCTTAATTAAAATATCTTGGCATAACAGCATATAGTTGCCTCCTTTTTGTTCATATCCACATTCCCAGCTGCAATAAATAAGTGTACCATAAAAGATGTGACACCACTTTTGATCACATAAGTTGTCACTTCACCTCACTCAAATTTTATTGAATTGACTACACCCATTGAACTCTTCTCACTACTAGTTAGTATTTTGGAGGGGTCAAGAAGCAATTGATTTGATTTCTTTGTGACCAATTGCATTAATAAATTATTAATAATAACAACCAAATAGAATGATACATAGTCTTCATCAATCTACATAACTTTCCAATTCTAAATACACTTAACCAAACAAAATAAAAACCTTTTTCTCACTACGTAGGATGGACTTCATATATCCTTTAATGAATAAATAATACTTGGCACTTCACAGTTCACAATTTCATAATAACAAATCAGATTCATTACACATGAGTGAACCATCCGATAATAACAATGCCGCCTTATCTTGATGCTAATCTCTTCCTATGCTTACTCCCTAAGCTGCCATATGTCGTCCATGTTCCACAAAGCATCTGACATGGCATTACAGGTCCAATCAGCTTCTGCCATCTGGCATTCGGTCGATGATATGTCATAAGACCCCATTTCTGTCATGGGATGATCAACCTGACTGAAACCTCCCATGTCATAGCCACAACAGTCCACATAGTAAGTGTCATTTGGGTCTATTTGGTTGCTGGAGACATTGTTGCCATACACGTGTGAACTTGTTGGCTGTTGAGTAATTCCAGGCTGCTGCTGCTGTGAAATTTTTGTAAAATCTCCAGGCACAAAACTTGTGCTAGTCCCTGAACTTGAACTTCCATAAATGGGTTGATTTGAGTTGTAAATTATAGTGCTTGGCAGAGAAGATGATGATGAAACAGAAGGGACAAAAGAGTTTGATGATTGAGTACTAGGAGGAGCAGAATTTTGCAGCATTCTTGGCATCCAATAACATCGAACAGCTTCAAAAAATGTTTCACTATTCGATTCAAGATTCAGCTGGCGAGCTTGTTTTTGCACCCTTGTTCTCCAGTAGTTCTTGATTTCATTGTCTGTTCTGCCTGGAAGACATTGTGCAATTTTTGACCACCTAAAGTTTCCAATTAACATGCTCACATAAATTAAACTTAAAAACTTCAATAGCAAAATCCTGAAGCTTTTGTGCTGTTAAAAATGAAAAGTTTAAAATTAGTACCTGTTACCCCACTTTGAATGGAGTTCAAGGATCAAAAACTGTTCCTGTGGAGTTAAGTTCCCACGTTTAATATCCGGTTTCAAGTAATTTAGCCACCTCAATCTGCAACTCTTTCCAGTTCTTTTTAGTCCTAAAATTAAATAGTCAAGCCAATTAAGCAAAGCACATACATGTTAATTAACTAAAAAATTTGAAATTGTCATGTTATGTATTTAGCTACCTGCAAATTTAGCTACCATATTCCAACGACCTTCGCCATGTCTATGAATGTAATGAGTAAGAAGTGTGTCTTCTTCAAGAGTCCATGGCCCTCTTCTCAGCTCCGGTTGCTCCTCTTCACTAGAATTGCACTCTTTCTTTGTAACACCAGCAGCCCTTGCTGTTGCTGCTCTCATTGTGTCCATTTATTTTTTCTTCCTATGAGTACCAAAAGTAGCTACATAGATCAAACAAACACTTATAAATTATATATATACAAATATAGTTGATGATACCCAAGTTGGAGTTTCTCCACAAACTCTTCTTGCCTTTATATATAAAATGAGATAGAGAATTTTAACACTTGGAGTTAGCTGGCGTTGGTGGCAAAAGCTAAAACTAGAGCAGTCAAATTATTTGGGTCCAATCTACAGTCATATATAATTACATTGTAATAGTGAAAGACATCAAATTGGAACATTCAAAGTATTTTTCTTTCACCATCAATCAAGAAGAAGCAAATTTCTCAAAGGACTATCATAAATCATTCGCATAAGTTTAAAAAAAAAAAAAGTGGGTCCTTTATCTTTATATCCTCACCCATATACATGATAAACGATACATAAATTCATAGGAATACTTGAGGAGGGGTGTTTTATAATAAAATATAACCTAATGAAATTTAATGGAATTTTAATGGATAATAATGTGTAAATAAAAATAATGGAATAAAATATAACTAAACATGTTTTAAGGATAATTGTATCCATTTAGAGTCTCCAAGGGGCGTGACTTGGTGGTGTAGGGCTCATGATCTCACCTTGAGATCCTGGGTTCGAATTCAGGGAGTGCGTTTCTTGTAAGAGTCTGGGACAGTCGGGAGTTTTACATGCTCCGCTTAAGCCTGTAAATGGTGGTTTGGCGGTATGATTTCCAACGATTTCAAAAAAAAAAAAGTATCCATTTAGATTATAGGTTTTAAGGATTTTATAATAAAATGTAATACGATAGAGTGTAATGGAATTGGAATGGATAGTAATGTGTAAATTAAAAAATAATGGAATAAAATATAATACAATAGAATGTAATGGAATTGGAATGGATAGTAATGTGTAAATTAAAAAATAATGGAATAAAATGTAACTAAAAAGGTTTTAAGGATAATTGCATCATTTTAGAATATCGATTTTAAGGATAATTATACCCTTTTAGAACATGACAAATATATAAGATAAAAGTTTAATGTTATTTTTAAGAGATAAATTCGTCATCACAAATAATATTATTTATTTAAGTTTACATTTCATTCCTAACCCTACGAATTGGGCGGCCGAGTTTCAATGGTTTATAGGCTTTTTTTGTTATCACTCCCTTACATCCAGTCAAATAATAATTTTTAAAATTTTCAAGTTACAATCTATTATAAATTATCTTATTCTTTCTATCCAAACATAACCTTAAGCAATATTCGGAATTGTTTGTGAATAATTGTTTTCTAAAAAATAATTTATTAAAATTCAAGAATGAGACTGTTTGTATAAATTGTAAATTTGGCATAAACTAAGTTTAATTTATTAATAAGTAGAGATTTCACATTTTACTATTATATTTTTATTACAAAATCTTAAAATTTCCACGGTCTTTGTGTTCTCTATTTAATAATAAATTATACTTTGTTTGTGCCAAACTTAGAATAAATTATACTTTTGGTAAGTGTCTTATGTATTGAATTAACATCTTAATTGTTCACAACAATCAACCGTACTAAACTTTTTATTTTCAAAAACACTATAACATGATTCTTCTTTCTTTGTGCTTTCTAAAATATCCTTTTATAAATTTTTTTTAAAAGAATCATATTCTATATTGTTTAAACAGGTATATCTACGATATAATTATTATAAAATAATATTCAATTGTTGATGGAATATTCTCTCGGTAAATACTGAAAAAGCGTTAATAAATTTATTTACCAACAAAATTATTTTATTGGTCAAAACATTATCGGTAATTATTTTATTGACAAAAATTATTTTCGTAATAATTACCGAGAAAATTTTGTTGTCAAATAATAAACATTTTTCTCGATGATGTAACAATAAAATGCTGACTATTTACCGATGGAATTTTCATCGACAATTTAGCCAGTATTTTAATTATTATATTTAATAATTATCCTTTGATAAATCAGTGATAGAAACTTTCGTTGGTAATTCTATCAGTATTTTCATTAAAAAATTGAATTTCTTTTTTATTATTTTAAATGCTATAAATACTTTTATTAATATAACAAATACTAGTATTTAAAAAATAATAATAATATTCATAATACATATATAACAACAAAAGTTCAAATGTCAATATAACAAGTTACATAAAGAGGAAAAAAGATTTAAAAAAAAATTGTTCAAATCTCTAACTATCAGTATGAGGGGGAGGCCGAGAGCAGATATAAGTGCATCAATCATGTTTTGTTGCTGCCTTCGAAGTTCATTAAGCTTCGCCTATAGTGAAGTGTCTCGTCCAATGCCTAATGTCGCAGAATTTGAGCTGGTATCGTAATATCTTTCGTCGACATATTATCGCTAACACTTGACGTCATAAATTGACGCCTCATTTTGTTAAAGTCAAGTAAAAGTGACATCCACCGAAAGCCACCGACAAATAAAAGAAAAAAATAATTAATTATTTTGGGTGGGTCCCACATGCTTAAAAATAAAATAATAAAAAATTAGAATTCACTATTTGTACAGTGAATCTCATGCCTATAAATAGATGCTTCATTCCAAGAGAGTGTGAGATTGTTCACTTCTTGTATTTAGAGAGATGTTGAAAAATTCTTTCCAATACAGTGAAATCATTCTACTTTTGTCCGTGGATGTTTCCCTCACATTGATGGTTTTACCACGTTAAATCTGTAAAGCCTCCTAAACTAACAATTATTCTCAATTTCTCTTTACTTGCGTGCCAGTTCAGCCCACGATCCCCTAATAGTGGTATCAGAGCATCAGGTTCAGGGTTACTGTTCATGGAGACTATTCACATATACACTATAGTATTATTCATGTAAATGGTACTATTCACATATATGGTACTATTCATGTATATGGTACTATTCACATATACGGTACTATTCACGGTGAAATAGTAAAAAGTCGGTTCAAGTGAGAAGCTGATCGTCATTAGAAACATGGCAGGAAAGTTCGAAATTGAGAAGTTCAAATGGAACATTTTTTCCCTATGAAAACTTAAAATAAAAGCAATCTTGAGAGAAGACAATTGTTTGGCGGCAATTGGAGAGAGACCAGATGGAATGACTCATAAAAAAATGGAAGGATATGGATGACAACGCTATAGGCAACTTGCATCTAGCCTTAGCAGATTCTGTGTTATCCAGTGTTGCAGAGAAGAGGACTGCAAAAGAGATTTGAGATGCATTTACCAAATTATACGAGGTCAAGTCACTACACAACAAGATCTTCTTGAAGGGGAGACTTTACACTCTTCGAATGAGTGAGTCCACATCCATGACAGATCACATCAACAACTTGGATACACTATTTTCCCAACTCATTGTGTTGGGTTATAGTATATCAATAAATGAACGTGTGGAGATTCTACTTCAAAGTCTACCTGATTCGTATGATCAACTTATCATCAGTTTGACAAGTAATGTTGTCACTGGTAATCTAGTCTTTGACGAAGTTACAGTTACTTCTCTGGAAGAAGAGTCTAGGCGTAAAAATAAGGAAGACAGATCATCTAGTTTGCAACAAGTAGAAGCATTGGTGACAAGAGGGAGATCAACGAAACATTGCTCAAGTGGGAGTCAAAACCATGGCAGATCGAAATCAAAAAGTAAGAAGAATGTTATATGCTACAATTGTGGCAAGAAAGGGCACGTTAAGAAAGATTGTTGGAATATGAAGAATGGTGGAGAAAAAACTCCTATTGTAACAAAGTCTCAGGGATGTGTTACAATTACTACTGAAGAAGGTGGCACATTTTACAGTGAAGTAGCAATGGTGTCCAATGATAGCATAAAACAGCTAAGTGATGCATAATTGGTTGATTCTACAAAAACATGACACATGACCTCTAAGAGAGAATGGTTATGTCATTATGAACCTGTCTCTGGAGGATCGGTTTTTGTAGGCAATGATCATGCCTTGAAAATTGTTGGGATTAGAGCCATAAAATAAAGATGTTGTTGATCTCTAAGACAATCCAAGATCATAATAAGCAATGAAAAATAAAGTGAATACATAAAGAAGTATGGCGGAATCATACTTACAATGAACAGATTTAGGATGCGTCAAAAAATAAAACTTTTTCTCCTCCAAGTTTTTGGCCAAGCTCAAGATCCAAGCTCCAAGCTTTGTCCTTTGATTCCAAGCTTTTGGGATGGTTTCCCTATCACCTTGGATGATTCCTTGATGTGCTAGCAACTTGAAAATTTGCAACAAATTCTCACCTTCTTCCTTGTGAAGCCCACAACAATTGAAGGAAAAAGGAGGGAGAGTATTTTCTTTGCTTCTAAAACCGAGAGGGAGAGAGATGGAGAGGAAAAATTGACTTGTGTATTATGTTTTCCAAAAACAAAATATCATATACCAAATCTCAAAACTTGGTAAAAGTCAATCTAATGATTACACACAAAATGTGTAATACAAGTCATCACCATTCCTTTCACCAAAACCCATCACCAAAAAGTAATCTTAAAGTGACAAGTGATGTGACAAGTGATGTGACATATGGGCCCCACCTGATTCAAAATCCGAGTGGGCCCGCAACACATCCCGGGCTCGGGTTCGCTAATTCCGAATTAACGAATTTCCGTTGCGACGTAATTAAATCAAACTTAATTAAATAATTATGCCAAACAAAATTACTATTCGCGTCGCTCGCGAATTAATTCTAAAGTAATTGGTTTGCCCGAATTAAAATCCAATTTTAATTCCGCGTCGAAATCTAATTTCGTTTAATATATCGAATATATTATTTTATCGATTAATTCCAAATTAATCGTTCTCTCTCTTCAAATAGTATTTTATCCTAGATAAAATCTCTCTGTAATTAATCCCAGATTAATTATGCTCGATCCATACGTCATCGGTGAATCTTCGGGAAGCGACCCAAGAGATCCCTGGATATGTTGGCAGTAAATCCGGTCGTCGGACTATCCGAACACGTACGTACCTCGTACTACGTTTTTACCGATTTACGAGACATGGTTGGCTTCTAGCAAAACATCGTGCTTACCCAATTCTCCAGAAATATTCTTAATGGAATATATAATCTATATTAGGCGTAGTATACGTAGTATTGCTTATTGCGATCCAATATCGGATGTCACATGCAAGGCCTGTGGCTGGAATAGTGTTTGCCCCGTACGAAACATATATCGGATTACAAGCAACTAGTCTCTTTAATCGGATAATCATGACCTTGTCATATTATCCCGATGGTTGCAACCATTTAAAGTACCAGTTTTGTATCCCTGCGTGATCATCATCTCCATATGACTGAAGTGATACTTCCATGTTGACATCACACCCAATACACTATGATTCTCAATAAACCCAGAAGAGGCGTACACAGAACCTGTAAAGTCCTGGACGACCAAAACCAAAGCGTATTGATTGTCGCAAGTACTAGCGATGCAAGTCTCAGGTTAAGACCAAATACACCTACCCTGAAGCGGATTCCCATAGACACATAGTCATACTACCAATGGGATTCGCGGGGTCTATCCAGAGCGAAGCTGTTTCCGTACCATCGGTAAACACAACCTCATATCACACTTGCATAAGTATCCAATACTTAAATATATGAGAACTATGTTGTTACGCTTCCATAACACGCACACATGCAATACTAGTCTATTCCGCATTATCGATGTCCAATCTCGATAATACTACGACTAGGGATATTTAATGATTAAATCGTTATGGATTGATATTGTCTCATATCTTATAATCCGGAACTAATCATAAGGACTTTTATCATTATATATTTAAGTAATCAAATTAACAAATGATAAAATGCAATTTCCATTGCTACATAATTAATTTGTACAAAAACCACAATGTCTTTTACAAATAGTGACATTATGGGTCATAATTGTCTAACAGATGTATGATGGTACCATTCGCACTGTACAAGATGTTTGACATGTTGTGGGAATGAAGAAAAATCTTTTGTCAGTTGGACAGTTAGATGATCTCGAATACAAGACCGTTGTTGAAAACGGGGTATTAAAAATGGTGAAAAGAGCACTTACTGTCTTGAAATCTGAAAAGATCTCAGCAAACTTGTATATGCTATTGAGAGACTCGATTCATGAAGCAACTACATCAGTAGCATCACTGGATTCTGGAGAGGAAGCTTCTTTGTTGTGGCACCAGAAACTATGCCACATGTCAGAACAGAGAATGAAGATTCTTGTCAATCAAAAGCTACTCCCAGGCTTGAAAGCAGTTAGTCTACCTTTTTATGAGCATTGTGTTACAAGTAAGCAAAAAAGATTAAAATTCACCAAGTCAAGTATTCGAAGTAAAACCATTTTAGAGTTGATTCACTCTGATGTTTGGGAAGCATCGGTTCAATCTCTGGGGAAAGTAAAATATTGTGTATCGTTTATTGACGAGTTTTCTTGAAGATGTTGGGTGTACCCGATCAAAAATACGTCAGATGTGATGTCAGTTTTCAAAAACTTCAAAACGCAAATTGAAGTTGAAACTGGAAGGAGAATCAAGTGTTTAAGGACAGACAATGAAGGAGAATATTGCAGCAAGGATTTTGATGCATATTGTCAACAAAAAGGCATCAAAAGGCAAACTACTACACCATACACTCCTCATCAAAATGGTGTAGCAGAAAGGATGAATAGAACGCTGCTGGAAAGAGTAAGAGCTATGCTCAAAACAACTAGTCTACCAAAATACTTTTGGACTGAAGCAGTTCATACAACATGTTATGTTGTAAATAGTTCTCCATCAACAACCAATGATTTGAAGACACCGATAGAGATGTGGAGCGGAAAGCCAGCTGATTACTCATCTATTTATATTTTTGGTTGTCATGTGTACGTGATGTACAATGCTCAAGAAAGAACAAATCTAGATCCAAAATCTAGAAAATGTATATTCTTGAGTTATGTTGTTGGAGTAAAGGGGTATCGATTGTGGGATCCCACTACCCACAAGATCATCATCAGCAGAGATGTGATATTTCTAGAAGATCAACTGTAGAAAGAAGGAAATAATAGCACTTCAAAAGAAAACAGAGACTACAATAATATTGGTGGGAAATAATCCAGAACCACAAAATTCAGATTCTTCTGAAGTAGCACCAGAGCATGAGGTACAAGAACCAGTAGAGTTAGAAACTTCTGAAGTCCGTCGATCAACTTGAGAGAGAAAACCTCCAGGTTGGCACTGAGAGTATGTTACAGAGAGTAACATTGCATACTGTCTTCTAGTATGGGATGAAGAGTCATCAACTTTCCATGAAGCTACAAAAGATGTAAATACATTTTTTTATGGATGGCAGCAATGCAAGAAGAAATAAAAGCTTTGCACAGAAACAATACATGGGATCTAGTACTATTACCACGTGGAAGAAAAACCATTGGTAATAAATGTGTCTACAAGATCAAGCGAGATAGCAATGATCAAGTGGAGCGGTATCGTGCACGAAAATTTATATGCTCCAACCAGTAGATTTTGCTGAAATAGGCAAGGAGAACTTGATTTGCAGATTGAATAAATCTCTATATGGTCTCAAACAGGCACCGCGATGTTGGTATAAGAGATTTGATTCCTTCATAATTTGCCTTGGGTATAACAGACTCAGTTCCAGACCATTATACATATTACAAGAGGTTTGGAAATAATGACTTTATTATTTTACTGTTGTATGTGGACGGCATGTTAGTAGCAGGCCCTAACAAAGATCGAGTCCAAGAATTAAATGCACAATTAGCTAGGGAGTTTGACATGAAGGATCTGGGACCAGCAAACAAGATTCTAGGGATGCAAATACAACGAGACAGAAATAACATGAAGATTTGATTTTCTCAGAAAAATTACTTGAAGAAAATCTTAAGGCGATTCGACAGGGAAGATTGTAAGCCAATTTCTACCACACTTCCTGTTAATTTCAAGTTATCCTCTTTTATGTGTCCTAGCAATGAAGCTGAGAGGAATGAGATGTCTCGAGTACCATATGCATCAACAGTGGGAAGCTTAATGTACGCCAAGATTTGTACAAGACCAGACATTGCACAAGCAGTGGGAGCGGTTAGTCGTTTTATGGCGAATCCTGGTAGAGAGCATTGGAATTCTGTAAAGGGGATCCTTAGATATATCAAAGGAACCTCAGATGTTGCATTATGTTACAGAGGATCAGAATTAGTTGTCAGAGGCTACATGGATTCAGATTTTACAAGAGATATTGACAAAAGAAAATCCACCACAGGTTATGTGTTTGTACTGGCAGAAGGAGCAGTGAGCTGGGTATCCAAGTTACAGAGTGTTGTGGCTTTGTCTACAAAACAAGTTGAGTACATGACAACTACACAAGTTTGCAAGGAAGCTATTTGGTTTCAAAGGTTATTGGAGGAGCTCGGGCACAAACAAGAGAAGATTTCTTTATTTTGTGACAGTCATAGTACTTTGTATGTTGCAAAGAATTTAGCCTTTCATTTAAGAACGAAGCATATAGGGGTACAATACCACTTTGTTCGTGAAGTAGTAGAACAAGGCAGTGTGGACTTGTTGAAAGTACACACCAATGAGAACCTTGTAGATGTAATGACCAAGCCTATCAATACAGACAAGTTTGTATGGTGTAGATCCTCTTATGGCTTAGCAGAAACGTAAGCAGCTTGAAGACAGCAAAGTAGAAAGGATGATGTGGAAACTGATTGGTTCTCAATCAAGTTTCCAAGTAGGAGAATTGTTAAAGTCAAGCAAAAGTGACATCCACCGAAAGCCAACGAAAAGCAAAAGAAAAAAAATAATTAATTATTTTGGGTGGGTCCCACGTGCTTAAAAAGAAAATAATAAAAAATTAGAATTCACTATTTGCACAGTGAATCTCATGCCTATAAATAGAAGCTTCATTTCATTATTTTCTTCATCTCATTCTCAATCAAATCCTCTGTATTCTAAGAGAGAAAATATAGTTTTTCTTAAGAGTTTGTGAGAGAGTTGTAGTTCTCCTATTCCAAGACAGTGTGAGATTGTTCACTTATTGTGTTTAGAGAGATGTTATAAAATTCTTTCCACTATAGTGAAATCCTTCTACTTTTGCTCGTGGATGTTTCCCTCACATTGAGGGTTTTACCACGTTAAATCTGTGTCTCATTGCTTTATTTTATTGTTAATATTTATTGTAGGCTAAGCCTCATAATTATTATTGTATTGTTATATGGTAGGCAACGCCTCCTATGTTGGGTTTCTCTAAAGGTTCTGGGATCGATTTCAAGCAATGAAACATATACGTGAATACTCGTAAAAGCATGGCGGAATCATACTTATATTGATCGGATTTGGCGATGCGAGGAACAACAAAAACTCTTTGAAGCTCTCGGAAATGGTGCTCCTTTGTACTCCTCCATTTTCGGTCAACTCCATGGATGAATCTCCAAGCTCCAAGCTTATTTGATGATTCCATGCTCATAAAATTAGTTCCCTATCACCTTAGGATGACTCTTCATGTGCTAGCATTGGCAAGATTTGCCACAAATCTTCCACTTCACTTGTTCTTGCTCACGGTTTTGGCAAGCTAAAAAGGGAGAAAGAATTTGGCCCTTGGCCGAATACATAGGGAGAGAAAGAGATGAGATGTGTTTTCTTATTTTGTTTTCTAAAAACAATAATAAAAAAGCTTTACAAAATTTGGTATATCATTCCCAAAAGTCAAACCAAATTTTGGAGCCAAAATCTCATTTAATGCCTCACAACCACTTCTTTCATGAATAGTGACTGCATGTCAATCACTCAAAGTGACAAGACATCAATTACTTGAATGACGTGCGATGTGATGCGACGCGTGATGTGACTTGTGGGCCGCACTTAAATTCGCAATGCGAGTGCGCCCGCAAACACTCCCGGGCTCGGTTCGCTAATTCCGAATTAACAAATTTTCCGTTGCGACGTAATTAAATAATTATGTCTAGCAAAATTACTATTCATGTCGCTAACGAATTAATTCCAAATTAACTCGTTGCCCGAATTAAAATCTAATTTTAATTCCTCGTCGAAATCCAATTTCGTATAATATATCGAATATATTATTTTATCGATTAATTCCAAATTAATCGTTCTCTCTCTTTAAATAAAATTTTATCCCAGATAAAATATCTCTGCAATTAATCCCAAATTAGTTTTCTCTCTCATATAATTAATCTCAGATTAATAAAGTGCGAGTCATATGTCATCGGTGAATCTTCGAGAAGCGACCCATGAGATCTCCGGATATGTTGGCAGTAAATTCGGTCGTCGGACTATCCGAACACGTATGTACCTAGTACTACGTTTTTACCGATTTACAAGACATTGTTGGCTTCTAGCAAAGCACCGTGCCTACCCAATTCTCCAGAAATATGCTTACTGTAATATGTGATCTATATCAGACGTAGTATACGTATTATTGCGTACTTCGATCCAGCATCAGATGTCACGTGCAAGGCCTGGGGCTGGAAATGTGTCTGCCCCGTACGAAGCACATATCGGATCTCTGGTAACTAGTCTCTATAATCGGATAAACATGACCTAGTCATAATATCCCGATAGCTGCAGCATTTAAGAGAACCAGTTTCGTATCCTACGTGATCATCATCTCCACTATGACTGGAGTGATACTTCCGTCTTGACATCACACCCAATACACTACGATTCTCAATATACCCAGAAAAGGCGTACACAGAACCTGTTAAAGCCCTAGACGACAAAAACCAAAGTATATTGATTGTCGCAAGTATTAGCGGTGCAAGTCTCAGGTTAAGACCAAATACACCTACCCTGATTCGGACTTCCATAGACACATATTCATACTACCAATGGAATTCCGAGGGGTCTATCCAAAGCGAAGCTGTTTACGTACCATCGGTAAACACAACCTCCTATTACACTTGCATGAGTATCCTATACCCAAATATATGAGAACTATGTCGTTATGCTCCCATAACGCGCACAAGTGTAATACTAGTCTATTCCACATTATCGATGTCCAGTCTCGATAATACTACGACTATGGATATTTAATGATTAAACCTTCATGGATTGATACTGTCTCATATCTTATCAATCCGAAACTAATTATATGGACATTCTATCATTTATACATCTTGGTAATTTAATTACAAATGATAAAAGAGCAATTTCATTTGTCACATAGTTAATTTGTACAACAACACCATGATCTGTACAAATAGTGATGCTATGGGTCATAACTGTCCAACATCCTAAACTAACAATTATTCTAAATTTCTCTCACGATCCCCTAACACATTTACCGATGGAAAATTTTATTGGTACTTTCGTCAAAAAAATCTATCTATATATGTGATCGTAAATTTTTTCAAGTAATTTTTCGAATCCAACGATACATATCGACAATTTTAAATGTGTCTGTAAATTCAATCGCTAATGCGATAATTTTTTATAATGAGATTGTTTGGCACATCACCCTCACTCTACAAAACACCTCTAATTTTCCGTTACACTCTCATGTTTTTATTGCAAACACTTTAAATTTTACAGTATATATCATAATTTGGGGGAAACAATGAAAATTTTCAAGTTTTCTTACAGAAAAGTGCGAGTGGGAGAGTTATATAATTTAAACAAAGAGTGGATTTTTAGTATTTAAGAGATGTATAAAACTAATTAGATTACGTCTATATTTATAATAGACTAATTGAAATTTTAATCCTACAAGTAACACAAATAAATTAACTAGATTAAAATATTAAAATTAACAATACGACTTAAACTCTAAAATAACTTGAATAAAAAAAACTAATTAAGTCACATGCTTAAATAAAATACTCTTAATTAAATTAGGTTACATCATAGTCATTCTCTACTTAAATAAATAGATATTTAAATATTTTAAACAAGTAAAGCTGAATGCTTTTACCAGGGGTGTTCACGGTGCGGTTCAGATCGATTTTTTCATTTTCCACTTCAAACCGCGCAGGTTGGCGGTTTGGGAAATTAGAAACCAAAACCGCAAATTTGATAAGGAAAACCGCGGCGGTTCGGGTTGGTGGTTTAGCGGTTTGGGCGGTTCGGGTCGGCGGTTTGGATTATAAATTTTTTAAAGGAAATTTTGTGTGTTTTCACATAATAATTGAAGAGAAAAAATACCTAATTTTCATTTATACATTACATATTGTCATATGATCATTAAATATCTTAAATTTCATGGTTAAAAAAGAAGAAAAATATAAAATAATATCTAATTTGAACGCGAGTCGGCGGTTTAGGAGGTTTGGGTCGCGGTTTGAGTTAAAATTTACGGTTTTGGACGGTTCGGGTCGCGGTTGGGTCAAAACCGCACACCGATCCGAAATTTACGGTTCGGTTCTGATTTACCCAAAATCATTTTTAATTTTTTTCAAACCGCGCGGTGCGGTTCGGATCGATACGATTCGAGTCGGGTTACGATTTGACCCGAAACCGTGATCACCCCTAACTTTTACATCCATTTTCAAACTTGTGAAATGAAAACTCTGGTAAAATAATATTGTATCATTAATCAAACAGTGCCTAGTAACATCAACTCTTTGTCAACACAAATAATGTAACTTAAGGATGATGTACAAAATAATCAAATTCTTTTAAAATATTTAAAGCCTAAAGAAGAGGAAGAAAGATAATACACTTCGAAGTTGAAATATACATATATTATTATTATTATTATTATTATTATTATTATTATTATTATTAATTTAATAAGTTGGCCAATGGGGGAATTGATTCTTTCAAATTCCAATTTCTTGTATTTCTGGATTCGCTTTTAAAGAAACGTGATTGACTGAACAAAATATATTAAGATCAGCTAAACTATACAACTAAACGTGGAATTATGGGGTTCATGCATAGTGGCAGTAGGGCGGCATTGGAACATGTTAGAAATTTTTGCGACAGTGACATCATGTTGCATACACCATATTCAAGAGTTATAGTGGAGTAGTTACAATTTTAAATCAATGGATAAAATTTAATTTTTCAAAAAAAAAAAAAATGATAAAATTTCTCTCAAGATGTGGGAGTAAAGCTCTCCTGAGAAGTGGGAGTAGA
>SKCR01025265.1:0-152229 GCA_019454045.1 Zanthoxylum bungeanum
CCCACATCATTATCAGTAACGGTTCGGAATGGACCATTATCTCATCAGCTTCCGAAAATGGCACTCCGAAAATGGAGCAACGGTTCGGAAATGGACCATTATCTCATCAGCTTCGCCGAAAATGGCACTCCGAAAATGGAGCATGGTTCGAAATGGACCACAATGACATCAGTGCCGAAAATGGCACTCCGAAAATGGAGCATGGTTCGAAAATGACCATTATCACATCAGCCGAGAATGGCACTCCGAAATGGAAGTACAGTTCGGGAATGAACAAGCCAGAATGGGACTCCAGAATGGAGCACATTCGAGAATGAACAAGCCAAGAATGGCAATCCGAGAATGGAGCATGGTTCGAAATGGACTACTTATCACATCTCGCCGAAAATGGCACTCTGAAAAGGAGCATGGTTCGAAATGGACCATCACCTCATCACTTGCCGAAAAGGCACTCCGAAAATGGAGCATGGTTCGAAAATGGACTACTTTCACATCTCGCCGAGCGGCACTCCGAAAATGGAGCACAGTTCGGAAATGGACCAAGAAAGGCCTAACCCATCAGAAATAATACATATAGACATGCATACATATCACATACATGCAATGTTTGTTTTGTGTTCGCAGGTTTATAGCAACAAGAGCCATCTCATCAATAACACTTCAAAAATGAGCACATCTATCACAACAGACGCCGGAAATGGCACTCCAAAATGGAGCACTCACAACAGAGGCCGAAAATGGCGTTCCAAAATGGAACACACACAGCAGATGCCGAAAATGGCGTTCCAAAATGGAACACACACAACAAATGCCGGAAATGGCGCTCCAAAATGGAGCACATACACGAAAAATGCTGAAAATGGCGCTCTAAAAATAGAGCACGGTTCGGGAATGAACCAGGGGTCGCAGCACCTCACCACCAAATCAACTCAACTCGACACATGGTAAGTCAAGTGGCAGCTGGCGAGCCAAGTAAGTAGAAATGCATTGCATAACTTTGATAGGATTGTCACTGTTGCACATTACACAAGTCCCATCAAAGTGGGGGCGACTGTAGGCACTGCATTTTTACACATAAGTCCCTATGATGAGTCTCATTTTGGAGACCCTACCTACCTTTTAGTCACGGAGGTCACGGGAAACGGACATCGGAAGGGGAAATTCAGAATAAACAAGGTTCACTGTTTTCGTTGGTGCTACGTTCGTGTATACGTTCGAACGTCAAACAGATTGCGGGCGTTCGTGCTGCGTTCGATGATGAGTTCGAACGGTGGTCGGTAATTCTGGTTTTGCTGCTAGCCTCACATCCCCCATTTAGCCCCCCAAAGCCCATAAAACACATCCCAATTTAAATAAATAAATATTAATTAAAACATTAACTAAATAAGATAATAATTAAATTAATTAAATAATTAAATAAAACATATACCAAACATAAAATAAACATTTACCAACTTAAACTAAAATCATGCCTAAATTAAACAAATCACATACTAAATCAAAATATAATCATGCCTAATTAAAATCAATCAACCAATTATATCCCCAATCTAATAAGATTATTCCCAAAACTTAAAATATTTTATTCCTAATCCAAGCCAATCAAATATTCAACCTTCCCTATCTAGCCAAGATTTGTCCCCCCTCAATCTTTGACTTCCCTTAACCAAACCAAATCAAATCCCTCTTCAATTAGCCAAATCTCTTTCCTTGTCAAGCCCAAACCCTTTGCCTATAAAAAGAACCTTTCACCAACCTTCTCAACCCTAGTCCCTAGCTCATACACAACACACATAAAAAATTACAGGAAGAACACACCCAAGAAAAAAAGGAAGCAAAAGATAAAGAGGACGGGAGCGAAACCACAAGGAAACAGTAGCAAAACGGACTCAAAACAGTAAAGACAACGAACGAGAACAGTGAACCAGTGAACCGGGAGAGTTGCGGAGCATCCACCCTTCCGACGATCGTGTACCGTACATCCGAGAGGTGATTTAAAAGGTTAGACCTGAGGGTACATTTTCATTAGCTTATATTCATTTTTTTATTATTATTGATGAATTCTATTCGCATGAGAGTCGTTTATGGATGCATGTTGTGGCTTGAATGAAATGGAAGAGTGTCGTCTTTTGTGGTATATAGGATGGAAACCCAGACGTAAATTCCGTAGCCGAATCCGAATGGACGGTAGTGCGGTCTGTACATGGGACACAACTCCACGTACCACCTGAGTAAACGACACCTTCTCTTGTGTGGAGTTGCTTTGGTTTATTTATTTCTTGTCATTTAAATCCTGTATGTTGCTTATTCCCGTATGATATGATCGAGTGCATGGGCTTAGCAAGTGCGATGAAAGGTTCCAATTGGAGGGGTTAAAATCCTTCACCACGACGCTTTGCCGCACCGATCGATGTGTGTTCGGTTGAATGCGAGATACTTTCAATCGAGCATACCTAGTTTGATATGATTGTCTTTATTTTCGTATGCATGATTCAACCGAGCGCATGGGTTTAGTAAGTGTGATGTGAGATCCCCTATGGGGAGGGGCTAAAGCCCTTTACCACGATGCTTTGCCGCGCGCGGTTGATGTGTGTTCGGTTGGATGCAAGACACGTTCAATCGGACATACTTAGAATAATATGATTGTCTTTATGTTTGTATGCATGATGTGATGTGACGCGCATGGGCTTAGTATGTTGGTCTAAAGGTCCTCTCTTTGAGAGATCAAGAGCCCTCAAAAGGCCACCTTTACGGCAGTACTTTGCCGCGCCCCTTTATCTTGCTGTTTATGTATTGCGTCCCATTTCATGCATCAGGTCTGTTCCCGTTCGAACGCGTTTACGAACGCAACTCGAACGCGCATGCATTTTTGCCTTGTCATGCATCAGGTCTCACTTCCGTTCGAACGCGTTCACGAACGCCATACGAACGCGAGCATTCTGTTTCCTTTCCGTTCGAACGCGTTATCAAATGCCATACGAACGCGAACCTTCTGTTTACCGTTCGAACGCGTTTACGAACGCTACACGAACGCACACACACCTTCTTAGTTTCATAATGTATCAGGTCTGGTTCCGTTCGAACGCGTTCTCGGACGCTACACGAACGCGAACCTTCTGTTTACCGTTCGAACGCGTTTACGAATGCTACACGAACGTGAACATACTGAACTGATTCTGTCTTATCATATTCACGCATAATTGCCTCTTGGTTGATCGTTCTTGTGTTATATAGCCAACCGTATTATTTGTATTCCTGCATTTATCCATTCCATGTGTTCTTGGGATTGTATTCAAGCATGATTAGGCTGTTAGCATGTTATTTGGTTAATAGGTTCATGAGATAGTACTCAAGCATGTTTATTCCATTGGTTGCGTCGTTTGCCTTGGTCTTGATTAACGCATTACGATTCATATGCCTATGCCATGATGACTTTGGAGTATTATTTCTTGTGATATATCGGATGGAAACCCAGACATAAATTCCGTAGCCGATTCCGAATGGACGGTAATGCGGTCTGTACTTGGGATACAATTCCACGTATCACTTGGAAGAGTGCTCACATGTATGCTTGTGCGGATACTACGTATGCTTGTGTTTTCATGAATATGATATGCTGAATGAAGTTGTATGTTCATTGTTACTTTGAGGTATTTTGTTAGACATGTGTTATTAGATATGAGATATATGCGAAATGTATGTATGAGTGTTATTTTGTACCCATGAATATAGAAGCATGATTTCTTAGAAATAAGTGTTACTTAAGCCTGATTAAATTATTACATAAATCCTTTCATTACAAGTGACATAAGTAAGGGACCATTCCGAACCCAACGGTTTGAGGTCTTCCCTTGCGAGGGGTGAGTGCGGCCTTAAATCTCATTTTCCCGTTCACACCGGGTGGCGACTCCATCATTCTCCGGTTTAGTTCCTCTGTTGGCTACTCCGTACTACCAACTAGGCCGCGAGCCTAGGAACAGCATGCGTCGCCCAGGTCCTGTTGTCTACATGACCATCGCCCCATTCAATATTATAAAAATGCATCTCAATGTTCATATTTCAATAATCAATAATATTACACTTATACTCTTTACATAGACACTTCTAACTCTTACACATACAAAGTATACTAAACATACATTTGATGCATGACTTTACTTGGCCTCTGACTGAACTCTATATCTGACTTGACCTGGTGGACTCTAAACCCTAGTGGTTGCCATCAGTATCCATCCTCTCGAGCGCGTCCTCCGAGTAACCTGCAAAACAAAAGGATTAGGAGTGGGGGGTTAGATCATTTGAAGGACCTAATGAGTGGACAGTTTAAAACTAAAACTAAAAAGCTCTAATGAAAATACTTGGTTCTAAAATTCGAAACTGTCTCAAGAAAACCATCTTTTTAAAAAAAAAATTTATGTTTGAAAAACTATGATTTTCTTCTGTAACACTGATATCTCATGAAAATGTTTTTATAAAACTTATCTTTCATGAAAATCTATTTTCTGGAAATCTGTCTCTGAGTATCTGTATGAAACCTGACGAATGGGGGAGTTATGTATTATCGTCCCCCATACGCCTAAACTATTGGTCTTGGGATGTTACGTATCGTTGTCCCCCAAGCCAGTGAACTGGAGCCAGGTGTGCAAATCCATGCCATTGGGACATTAGGTATCACCCTCCCCCATGAATGCCATTCTCATGTCCCTGAATCTAGGGTCTATGGACGTTACGTATCGATGTCCCTCTAGCCCTGAAATCTAGGATCTAGGGGCATTACGTATCGCCATCCCCCTAGTCCTACTCTACATGTACACATGTTATATCCGTCCATTCTAGTATATGTACCATGCTACATCTTAGGTGGGTTTTCCCCCATGCCTCCAAAAATCATCAAAATAATACTTTTAAAATAGTATTTTCTAAAACATTCTTATTCATAAAATAATTAGAAATCATATCGGCTAACGCCCTATGCGCTGAAAAGTAAGTCTCAGATAAAAATAATTTAAATAAAATCAATTTGAGAAAATGGTCCACTCACTCATTTGGAGTACAGATAGTGATGAGCGGAAAATATATCAATATTTACCGCCCCTTTAACTTAATATTTTGTTTAGTTTCTCGGGTTTGATGAACGTTTTGATGTGTTTTAGTTTATTTTGCAGATGAAATAATATCGGGTCTCAATGAAATCATTTAGGATGAAATATGGGTCAAATAAGGGCAATTATTGGACTTGATATATTAATTTTGGAAACTTGAAAGGGCGTTTTGACAAAGTGCAGTTTTGGGGATTCCAGTTTTGCGCGTCTGTCGTATTTTGGGCATAACGTTTTACTCAGATATTGATTGAGCGGATTCAAGTGCCAAATTAAAGAAGACTCAAAGATCTACAACTTTTAAAGAGAAAATATTTTCGAATTCTGAAGAGTTCATGACCGAAATTGATGAACCATCCAGAAGTGTGTGATGTGTAATTATTAAAGTCATTATCAATCATTTTCAAAGCAAAATATAAATTAATAAATAATTAAAAAATTATCAAATCAACACCAAACAAGATAAGCAATTAGTGGAGCAATTATGGATTTGGTGGAGTAATTAATGGAGAAATTAATAATGGATTTGGTGGAGATTTGATGGATGATTTGATATAGGCAAAATTTTTGCCTATAAATACCAAGCCATTTCATTTGTAAAATTCATACTTTCTTCTTTGAAATTCCTAATGAATAAATAAGAAGATTGTATCTTGTTTGTTTATTTACAGCTTTCAAAATTAATTTTCGCTTTCGCACTTTCTTTTCTTTACTTTTCAGTTTTTACTTTCCGCAATTTACTTTTACGCACAAACCTTTTCTTTCTTTACTTTTGCATTTTTTAATTTTCAAGTAATGAGGAGGTAACTCCCCTTTGCTGGGGTAAAAGGTAAAGCTTTTATTATTACTATCTAGATTAATCTCCCTTAAATATAAAATAAAACTATTTAAAATCTGACTTAATGAGGATACCGCTATATTGGCCGGTTGAAATTAATTATAAATTGGTTTTAACCTGACTAAGTATGGATACCGCCTGGTTGGTCGGTTGGTAATCAATTATTAATTTGACTTAATCAGGATACCGCCTATATGGCTGGTTGGTAATTATCACGCAAAGTTAATATATTATATTAAGGGAGATATCTAAAATAGTAGTAATAAAAGTTGATCCTCTAACCCCGGCATTTTCTTTTATTGTAGTTTTACTTTATTTAATTTCAGTAATTTACTTTTCTACAATTTACTTTCAGTAATTTACTTCTTTTTTTTTTTACTCTTTACTTTTTACTTTTTACTTTTACTTTTTACTTTTTTTTTACTTTTCAGCAATTTACTTTTCAGTATTTAATTTTCAGAATTTACTTAATATTTGTAAATTCTGAATATTTGTAAATTCTGGATATTTGTAGTTGACCATCGGAAGAGGCTTTTACATAATTTAGTGTTCCAGGTTAATAAATCAATATTTTACCCAACTATAAGATAACCACTTCATCTTTAAAATGATATTGCAAAGAAATCACAACCCTAGATAGTTTTTAATATTGAATTTTCTTAAACCTACTTTCGAACAACTTTATTTACTTATTTTTAAATTTAGAATCGTCACCTTTTCAAATCAATCAAACAACCTGTTAGATACTAGTAATCATTTGACCTCATAAAATTAATAGCTTAGCTATTAAGTCCTCGTGGGATCGATACTTTTTATACTACTTGAACGATACGTGCACTTGCGTTATACGCGTGTGTTTACGCCGGTCAAGTTTTTGGCGCCGTTGCCAGGGACTTATTTATCTTTTACTATTAGTTTAGGGGTTAGATACCTTTACTTGTATCTAATTTCTTTTTACTTATTGTTTTTGTTTTCTTGTGTTTCAGGTTTTCAGAAACTTCATGAGACGAACCAGAAGTTTTAAACTACGACCGCTTGACCCAGAAATTGAAAGAACCATCAGACAGTTGAGAAGGGAAAGGCGAGAAGGCCAAGAAGCTTTAGTCAACATGGAACCTGAACCTTTGGAGGTTGCACCACCAATTCCCATTCGAGACAGAACCATTCCGGTGGTTGACAGACTCATTTCCTGTATTGTACTTCCTCCCTTACCAGCAAATGCGTGTGACATCAAAACATGCATTCAGATGATTCAGCAGTCAGTTCAATTCGGGGGGAATTCAACTGAAGATCTTAATGCTCACATCAGTAACTTCCTGGAAGTTTGCGGCACTTTTAACTACAACAGAGCATCAGAAGAAGCAATGAGACTGCGAGTTTTTCCATATTCCCTGAAGGACAGAGCTAAAGCTTGGCTACATTCACTACCAGCAGGTTCTATCACAACTTGGAACACTTTAGCCACCAAATTTCTTGCAAAGTACTTTCCACCAGCCAGAACTGGAAAATTGAGGAATGACATCACATCATTTGTACAACAAGATTCAGAATCCCTCTGCGAAGCTTGGGAAAGGTACAAAGATTTGCTCCGGAAATGTCCTCACCATGAGATTCCAAAATGGCTTCAAGTCCAAACATTCTATAATGGGCTTTCTGGAATAATGAGAACCACAATCGATGCTGCTGCTGGAGGAGCCTTGATGGCAAAAGGAGAAGATCAAGCCTGGGACCTAATCGAAGAAATGGCCAACAATAATTCCTTGTGGCCAACAGAAAGGAGCATGATCCAAAGAATTGTAGGAATTTATGAAAGTGGAGCCAATACAGCAGTCAACGCCAAGCTAGATCAGATATGCAAATTTATGGAGACTCTTACCACTGGATCCACAAGTTCACCATATAGAGGAGCACCAGAGTCGAACCAACTTGAAGAAACGGTGAATTATGTCAGCAATTTCAACAGACAATGGAACAATCCATATTCCAACACCTACAACCCAGGGTGGAGGAATCATCCCAATTTTTCATGGAGCAACAATTCAGGCCAACAGCAGAACTATCCACCACCTGAATTCCAGCAACATAACAAAAGCCAGGAGCAAGCAACTGAACCAGAAATAACAGAAGTGCTGACCCACTTGAAAAAGTTAGAAGAAAAACACGACTCTCACGCAACAAGATATGATGCTATGTTTCAATCCCAAGCAGCATTAATTCAGAGTCAATCTGATTCTATTAAAGCACTGGAGAATCAAATGGGACAATTGGCAAATGCTCAGAGTTACAGACCGCCAGGTACCATTCCTAGCAACACAGAGCCAAATCCAAGGAACATGGGGAAGGAGCAATGTCATGCCATCATGTTAAAAAGCGGTACTAAAATCAACAAAGATGTTGGAGCCAAAACAACTGCTGAGGAAGTTCCAAAAGAAACAAAGCAACAGATGGAGGAAAAAGAAGCAAAGGAAAAAGAACAGATCATTCCACCTCCACATTTTCCTCAACGTCTTCAAAAGAAAAAATTGGATAAGAAGTTTTCTCGGTTCCTGGAGATCTTCAAAAAGCTGCATATCAACATTCCATTTTCAGAAGCGTTGGAACAAATGCCCACATATGCCAAATTCATGAAAGATATTCTTTCACGAAAACGGAGATTGGGAGATTACGAGACAGTAGCATTAACAGAAGAATGCAATGTCATCATTCAGAGGAAACTTCCCCCGAAGTTGAAAGATCCTGGCAGTTTCACTGTTCCTTGCGTCATAGGAGAACATAACTTTGGTAAGGCTTTGTGTGATTTAGGTGCGAGTGTTAACTTGATGCCTTTTTCTATTTTCAGGAAATTACAGATTGGAGAAACAATGCCAACTTCAGTCTCACTACAACTTGCTGATAGAACGCTCGTATTTCCGAGAGGTGTAGTTGAAGATGTGCTGGTCAAGGTTGACAAATTTATTTTCCCAGCAGATTTTATTGTCCTTGATATGGAGGAAGACGCAGACGTGCCAATCATCCTCGGGAGACCATTCTTGGCTACAGGTCGAACCATTATTGATGTACAAAAAGGAGAACTAGCCATGAGGGTACATGACCAAGAAGTAACATTCAATGTTTTCAAGGCCATGAATTTCCTAGATGATGAAAAGAATGAGGAATGTTTCAAACTTGATGTGATACACAGTACCATTCAGAACTCTGATGAAAGACAAAGTTCTACTGACAAACTTAAAACATGTCAATTGCCTGTGGAGCCTAAAGATAAAGCGTCTTTTGTACTGAAGAAGCCAATTCTTACACTACAAGCAACAGAAGAGAAAAAGTTCCACCAGCTCAACGAATTGGAGGAATTTCACAATCAGCCTTTTGAGGATGTCAAATTGTACAAAGAAAATGGCAAGAAAAGACATGATGAGAAGTTAGTGCGTATACAACTGGAACCAAGGCAGAAGGTACTGTTAAACAAATCAAGGGTGAAATTCTTCCCATGGAAGCCAAAATCACGGTGGTCAAGTCCATTTGTGATCACCAAAGTTTTACCAAATAGAGCCGTTGAGATACATGATCCTGACGCTAACAAAACTTTCAAGGTTAAAAACAAGCGTGTCAAGCACTACTGGGGAGAATCATTTGAGCGATAAAAAGAAAGTGTTACACTTTCAGATCCAGCTTAACGTTCGAGAAGTCAAGTCTGGCTGACGACTTTAAACTTAGCGCTCGCAGGGAGGCAACCCATGCAATTTGTGTATATATTGTGATTTGGTGTGATTTAATTTTGTGTGTTTAGTTTTTACAGATTAAGTCATTTCAAGATGGAAGAAGCTCTCTCAAATCTTCACAAGCAATTTCCTTCTCTCTCTCAAAAATCTCTGATGAAAGTTTACAAAGCTCGCTTGGAACAGATGAGACTAATAACAATTCACGATATTCCTAATGACATTCGTTGGGTAATTGAAGCATAGGTCCGATTGGCAGGTGAGTCTTCTGACTCTTTTATTTCACATATGCCTGGTTTTGGAAGAAGCACCTATGCAAAGAAAAGTAGAGCTAAACAAATGGGTGTTTGTTACAAATGTGCACGATGGAATTGCAATACTCATTGTCGTTCTTTAGGAATGGTGTCTGATAATCGCGAAGAAAAAATTAAATTCATTAGGGATGGCTTGAGTAAGGAGTCTTTAGATGATATATCTTCAACTCTTGAGACGCATCCCAGTGGATATGTTCACATAGCCTTTCGCAAATTACATACACAATTTCAAAAAGAAAGACAACAGTTAAGTCTCGGGAATCTGACTCAAAAAGACCCTGTTTGCCAATTTATAAGAAAATTGGATGGGAAGCTTGTCCCTGACGCATAGACGTCGATCAAGCCGCTACTTTTCTTGTAAATATTATATCTCTTTGTATTTTCCTAATAATTGTAATTTGTTTTGTTGTTTTCTTTTATTTTCTCCGACAGGATCCAGACCTTTTTGACTATCACGATTTTTTTAACTAATAATTGTCATTTGGAAGGTACTAGTGCTATTATTTTACTCACCCTTTTCAGGTATTATAAATTCAACTCATCATTGTACTTTTAAAGACATCCAGAGTAAAACATGGAAGCCACTTCAAGAAGATGAGTTGAAAACATCTGTGTGTTTTGCGGTAGTAGTGTTGGTACTAAACCACAATACGTAGAAGCAGCACATGAATTGGGTCGAGTCTTAGCTGCAAGGAATATGCACTTAATATATGGCGGAGGCAATCTCAGACTTATGGGGATCGTTTCAAAGGTTGTACAGGAAGGAGGCAGTCACGTTTTGGGAATCATCCCAAAACCCTTGGCAGAGGCAAATCTTATTGAACCATCAAACGGAGAAGAACTGATCGTGCCAGGTATGTCTGAACGTTTGGTAGAAATGATTAACCGTGCTGATGCTTTTATTGCTTTGCCAGGTGGCTTGGGTACATTGGAGGAAATTTTTATAGTACTATCTTGGGCGAACCTGAACATACACCAGAAACCGCTTGGACTGCTCAACGTTGATGGATTTTATGATTTTCTTTGTGTGTTTCTTGATGATGCTCGGAGAAATGGGTTCGTGTCGAAACCTTTGAAAGAACTCCTCTTTACTGCCAGAACTGCTCCGGATCTAATAGACCAACTCATAGCCTATGAACCACGAGTTGACCCTATCCTTTCAAAGATAAATTGGTCTGAGGACGATCGTGGTAAGAGGCGTAGGATTAATCTGGATCTTAACCTTTAATTTCTTGTAGAATTTAAGCTAACCAGGTATTATCTTCTAAACTCTTCTTCTACTGTTTAAGACATTGGGGACAATGTCTAATTTAGGTTTGGGGGAGGGAATTAGTTGATCAGTACCTCGTTTTTAGTTTGTGTGTTGTTTTTATTTTTACTCCAAAAATTTTCGAAAAAATTAAAAATTAAAAATTGAAAAAATTTCAAAAATTACAAAAATTTTGTGTTTTTGTGTTTTTATTTTGACTAAAAAGGTGAAATTGGTGAAAGATAGCTGAGTAAGGAGTTTCCACTCCTGATACGTATCTCAAGCCTATTTTCGAAACAAGTTAATTTTTGTTTATTTCATTTTGAATTATTTAATTTGTGAATTCTCATTAAAACGGACTAAAATGGATCTTCATATGCTCAGTTGACAGATATTATCAACATATATAGTAACATACATACATGAGCTAAAATTGAAAAGTTTGTAATATTCAGTGCTCTAGTTTAATTGGAGGAAACATCTCAAAAAGCAATGGAGTAAAAAAAAAAAAAACGTCTGAGATCCGAGTTATTAAGTCTGTAAGGGTGTTTTAACACCTAGTGCCCTAAAGCCAACTGGTTTGGGAGTCACTGGCCCAAAGCTCGTACATGGATCGAAGATGCTGCAAAAATAATATATCTGAAGTCTGAGTGATTAAGTCCGTAGGGGTGTCTTAACACCTGGTGCCCTAAAGCCAACTGGTTTGGGAGTCATTGACCCAACACTCGCTACATAGACGAAAGATATTGTATATAAATAAAAAATAGAGAAAAATCAAAGAAAAAATCAGAAAAATGAGAAAAATTATTCCATTGCTACAAAAAGGTGTGAAATCTGATAGAACTTTAGGACAAAAATATTACTCTCTTATCAACTGCACTTATGACTGTTATGGGCAAAAATAAGTTATTTAATATTTTGTTGGCTATGTATATGAAGAATGGTAAAAATAATTGGAGAATTTACTTATTCAGTAATTTAGAATAAAACAAAACAACTAGTAACTTGGAGTAGAAGTTTCACCTAATTAGTCACTAACATCTTTATTCTCTTTTCGCTTGTCTTTTTTCTTTTGTGTGCATTAGTTTTACTACCTTTTTACTTTTGTAAGATGTTTGTTGGTATCATTGATGTAAACCCTCACGAGATTACAACTCGTCCACTAGGGACACCTAGGGGTTTAAAGGCTTGTTGCATATGCTAATGCAACTGTGATCCCTACGAAAGTGGCTTAGTTTAATTTTAATTGTTTCTTGTATTTTATTTTGTTGTTTTGCTCGAGGACAAGCAAAATGTTAGGTTTGGGGGTGTGATGAGCGGAAAATATATCAATATTTACCGCCCCTTTAACTTAATATTTTGTTAGTTTCTCGGGTTTGATGAACGTTTTGATGTGTTTTAGTTTATTTTGCAGATAAAATAATATCGGGTCTCAATGAAATCATTTAGGATGAAATATGGGTCAAATAAGGGCAATTATTGGACTTGATATATTAATTTTGGAGATTGGAAACTTGAAAGGGCGTTTTGACGAAGTGCAGTTTTGGGAATTCCAGTTTTGCGCATCTGTCGTATTTTGGGCATAACGTTTTACTCAGAAATTGGATTGAGCGGATTCAAGTGCCAAATTAAAGAAGACTCAAAGATCTACAACTTTTAAAGAGAAAATATTTTCGAATTCTGAAGAGTTCATGACCGAAATTGATGAACCATCCATAAGTGTGTGATGTGTAATTATTAAAGTCATTATCAATCATTTTCAAAGAAAAATATAAATTAATAAATAATTAATAAAAATTATCAAATAAACACCAAACAAGATAAGCAATTAGTGGAGCAATTATGGATTTGGTGGAGTAATTAGTGGAGAAATTAATAATGGATTTGGTGGAGAATTTGATGGATGATTTGATATAGGAGAAATTTTGCCTACAAATACCAAGCCATTTATTTGTAAAATTCATACTTTCTTCTTTGAAATTCCTAATGAATAAATAAGAAGATTGTATCTTGTTTGTTTATTTACAGCTTTTAGTAATTAATTTCCGCTTTCGCACTTTCTTTTCTTTACTTTTCAGTTTTTACTTTCCGCAATTTACTTTTACGCACAAACCTTTTCTTTCTTTACTTTTGCAGTTTTTATTTTTCAAGTAATGATGAGGTAACTCCCCTTAGCTGAGGTAAAAGGTAAAGCTTTTATTATTGCTATCTAGATTAATCTCCCTTAAATATAATATATAAACTATTTAAAATCTGACTTAATCAGGATACCGCTATATTGGTCGGTTGGAATTAATTATAAATTGGTTTTAACCTGACTAAGTATGGATACCGCTGTTAGGTTTATTCTAGGTCCCAAGATCAAACAAGCAATGAAATACATGTATGAACACATCAACGGAGGTAGCGGAATACTCACATCGATCGGTTGAGACGATTTGAAGACGAATGAAGCCCAAAAAGCCCACTGCCAAGGGCGCCACTGGTGGCAGTTCACTTCCCTCCAAATCAGAATTTTGAGCTGTGAAAATGAGCTCCAAGATTGCGTCAAACGAATCCCGACTCATGGGTGAACCTCCCTAACACCTTCGCAAGTCTCGTAAGTGTGCTAGCACTTACGTTTTTGAAACAAAAACCACTCATTGCCTCCCTTGAAGCTCACGACAGTGAGCTGTGAAGAAGAAAGAAAAACAGCCCCTTGGGCGTGTATTGATGGAGAGAAAAGGAGGAGAAGTGTTATGGTTGACTTGTGTAATGAATTACAAAAATGCTTTATATATTTTTCCAAAAAATAATAAGCATTTACCATTTTTATTTATCAAATAAAATAAATGGTAATGGCTCTCTCAACCACCAACACTATTCCAACAACACCCATCACTATTCAATGTCACTTTATCAAAGTGACTTGATGTGTGTCTATCAATCAATCAACTCAATCACATCAATCAATCACATCACTCAAAGTGACTTTTGATTTGACGCTTGATGTGACGAATGATTTGACGCTTGATGTGACTTACGTCGCCGCACTCGCATTCGAAATACGAATGCGCTCGCAATCACACTCGGGCTCGGGTTCGCTAATTCCCAATTAGCGAGTTTTCCGTTGCGTCGTAATTAAATGATTACGCCTAGCGAATTCACTATTCACTTCGCTAACGAATTAATTCTAAATTAATTCGTTCGCCCGAATTAAAATCTAATTTTAATTCCGCGTCGAAATCTAATTTCGTTTAATATATCGAATATATTAATTTACCGATTAATTCTAAATTAATCATTCTCTCTCTTTAGACGATATTTTATCCCAGATAAAATATCTCAGTAATTAATCCTAGATTAATTTTCTCTCTCTTCTATATAATCCCAGATTATTAATGAGTGTGAGTTATGCGTCATCGGTGCATTATCGGGAAGCGACCCATGAGATCCTCGGATAAGTCGGCAGTAAATATGGTCGTCGGAGTATTCGAATCACGTACGTACCAAGTACTACGTTCTACCGATTTACGAGACAAGATCGGCTTCTAGCAAAGCACGAAGTCTACCCAATTCTCCGGTCATATTCATCTAAGAATATTTAAGATCTATATCAAGCGTAATATACCAAGTATTATGTATATCGGCCCAGTATCAGATAGTCACGTGCTAGGGCTTGGGCTGGATAAGTGTCTGCCCCGTCCGAAGCACATGTCGGATGTCTTGTAACTAGTCGCTATAATCGGATATACATGACCTTGTCATAATATCCCGATGGCTGGCCAGCACTTAAGAGTACTAATACCGTATCCTGCGTGACATCATCTCCACTATGACTGGAGTGATACTTCCGTCTTGACATCACACCCAATACTCTACGATTCTCAATATACCCAGCATTGGCGTACACAGAACCTGTTACAGCCCTGGACGACCTCAACTAAAGTATATTGATTATCGTAAGCATTAGCGGTGCAAGTCTCAAGTTAAGACCATACACACCTACCCTGATGTCGGACTCCCATAGACACATAGTCATAATACCAATGGGATTCCGAGGGGTCTATCCAGAGCGAAGCTGTTTCCCGTACCATCGGTGAAACATAACCTCCTATCGCACTTGCATGAGTATCCAATACCCAAATATATGAGAACTATGCTGTTGTGCCCTCACAACGCGCACAAGTGCAATACTAGCCTATTCCGCATTATCGATGTCCAGTCTCGATAATACTACGACTAGGGATATTTAATGATTAATCCTTCGCGGACTGATACTGTCTCATATCATTCTCAATCCAGGAACTAATCATATGGACCTCTCTTCATTTATACATCTATGGTGATCTAATCACAAATGATGAGAGTGCAATTTCCTTGTCACATAGTTAATTTGTACAACAACACTATGATCTGTACAAATAGTGACGCTATGGGTCATATTATCCAACAATCTCCCACTTGGCACATAGCCAGTCACTCAGGTGTCGTACACCCGAACTATGTACGGTTCGCTCAAATTGCTGAGAATAGGTTTTTCGTCAACGGATTTCCCTGATTATCGTCTGACGTGATTTATACGATCACCACATCGCCACGATGTATGATCCGAAAGAATCAGATGAATATAGAAGTATATATATGGATCGTTGATGAGACCTTTAATTCTTTAGCCTTGTGCTGACGCCTAGCTCAGCTGCTAACAGAACTATATCTAATCTAATTAGATTTATTATCGACCCAAATGGCTTCTATTGCTGCCTCAGTTGTAGCAATAATCCGCATTTGTTGTTTATTTGGCAATAGTATCTTGCTCGGAAGATTTCCAGGTCACTATCCCGTTATACAAACTTTATAGTACCACAGTATTTTAACTGTTTGGAAACTTGCGGCAGTGATCCCAGTCACTTCAAGTTCTCCTTCTCCATAGTTTTAGACAGCATCTTTAGTTCTCTAAGATATTAACAGATGTTCTTTAACTTCAATCCAGTGACCATCACTTTGATTGACCTGATTGTGACTCCATATGCTCGAAGCGTATTAGACACCAAATCAAGTACATTTTAAATGTACAATTTCCAGAGAGTGTTAACAACTCCAAATCTATCCCAGTAGATCTTTATTCCTTGAATAAAGGTTGTTACTCCCCAGAATTCTACGGAGAATTTCTACGAAAGCCAAGCTTTCACCAATTGCTTTATGGGAATTTCCTTGTCAGTGCGCTCTCACTAACCTCCTTATATACACAAGAATCATTTCGTTTTGAGTCAAATCATAAACCATTATGATTATTTCAAAACGACAGTTCCAAGAACCTTATGCTTGCTCCAATCCAAACATGGATCGAATAACCCGCAAACCTTGTTTGTCGGTTATACAAAATCGTCAGGATGTTGTTGTAAACATCCTCCAAAAGGTTTCCTTTTCAGGAAGGCGATTTTGATCTTTAACTGACGCATTTCATAAATGAAATATGCAGTATCAACAAGCATCTTCAAAATGGATTTACCATGGCAACAGTTAAAAGGTTGAACCGTTATTAACACAATGTTGATAACGATACCTTTCCGTCAAAAGCCTAGCTTTGTAAGTTGGTATGTTGCCATCCATGTATGTCTTCCTTGAAGATATTTACAGTACCAATAGGCACAATGCCTTGCAGTACAACGACTAGTATCCAAACATAGTTGTTATACATGGTATCCATTTCGGACTCATGGCACTTTGCCATAATAGGGAGTCGATACCTCGTATCACTTCCTCAAAACGTAGTCGGTTGGTATACCTCCACAAGATTAATATCTTTATGAGGTGAGATCAGAAACCCATACCCCAGGTTGTTTTCTGACTCTCTCCGATCTACGAGGTTCTTGTGTATTCGAAGATTAATGGTATAGTTTCATCCTTGATGAACTATTTATGTTCAATTACGGACTTCGTGCCTTGAACGTATTACCCCGATTTTCATCGTGTTTTACTGTCCTCCCACTGACCACTGCATATCGGTGTTCCTCTCAGGAAAACACATGGTGAGCAACAATCATATTGTTCCTCATGTGAGATTTATAAGTATTATACTTATGGTTTCCCTTAGGATAACCTATATATGGCACTTATCCAATTTGGGTCCTTAGTTTGGTATCATCCAAACATTATGCCTGGCATACCTAAATTATTAGGAGTGAGAAACCCCGTTTCTTTCCTGTTCATATCCTATATGATATCTGTCAAACAGATTTATATGGAACCTTATTCTAAATAAGTTTTGCACTGTTAATACATATCCGGTTGAAGGAGATAGTAGCTCAGAGCGACTTGTGATAAACCTTATCATGTCCTCATCTGAAAGAATACCGTATTCTTTCATGTACGTATGAAACTTACTGCTTAAGTATTTTCCATTACGGTCTTACCGTGGCGGCATAATACTATAGTCGATCTGTTTATCTACTTCGTGTCGAAACTCTAAGAGTTTCCGATTTGTGTTCTTCAAAAGAAACACATAACCATAACGTGATGCCACATCCGTTAAGGTCACGAAACATTCATGTTACATCTAGCCTAGCTAGATATGGGCCCACTAACTTCACCATGAATAGGGCTAACAGATCGTGGCACTTACACTATTACCAAGTAAATAGTGTTTTAGGTACTTTACCTAATAAACTAGTTTCGTAGACTTTATTTGAATAGTCAAATCAGTCCTAGTACCCACTCTTCAAAAGTGCGGATATACGAGTCTTGTTTAATTCTGTCCTAGACAACAATGCCACAAATAAGTCTCTACTTGATCAAATCAATTTGAGCTATTTATTTGTCATTCTATATGTTTGAGATTTTAATTATATTCAAAATATAAATTCTTTTATTCACATCTAATGTGTTTATCTTAATATCATCTTTATATAATGAAACACTTTAGTGTTCTAAAATATAAAGGTTTATCCACAATGGATTAAACACTTATATAAAGATAATGTCTCTAGTCAAACTAGTTACCTTATAACAGTTCCTAATTTAAGTACACACCCGAAGGGTAGTTCCTAAACTTAGGTATCTACGGTCGAAACAGCGACTTTCGTCCCGTTTCCGATTCGCAGAGCAATCTCAGCTTGAAGTCAGTATCCTGCTCAAAGCAGATTCTGAACATCAATACATATTTTTATGTACCACACTAAGTATTTAAAATCTAATTTCAATACTAGTAGTGAACATAACTTTGACAATCATTTTTAAAGTAAGAGCCTTGCCCTTTCTTTAATTCCTTCGTGTCTGCCATATCCAAATGGTAGTCACTTTGGGATATGTCAATTATCCTTTTCAATATTTCAGGAACCTTAGGCCAAGCCTTGGGTTTTAGAATATCGAAACGATGTGCACCTCGTGCTACATGCCCAATTGCAAACTTTGACTTTATCTCCTCTAGAATAGTCAATTAATTCTCCAAGAATTATAAATTTCAATTTAATACTTCTTAAATCTAAAATTAGATTTATGACAAGTATATTAAATTAAGCACTAAAGTCATCATCACATAAATCTTCCAAAGATTTTATGCTCTACTTATTTTGCTTAATTTTGGGCTTAAGGTATAATAAGTTATTTTATCAAATAAAGTAACCTATTGTTTATTCCCAATTTGAAAATTAAATCATTTAAAACATTTAATCCCAGATTATATTTTAAATATCCAACTTTTCAATTCTTTCTTGATTTCAATAGTCCAACTATTTAATCAACGATTAGTGGTACTATATATTATAATGATTATAATAGTCCAACTATATAATCAAATATAATCCAAATTAATTAACCTCAATTACATTGATTACTATAATCCATTATAAAATTAACTGTAAACTGAAATTAATTAATTCAAATATATTGATTAATATAATCCAATTATATATAATCAACTATAATACAGTCCAACTGTTATTAAAACAACAATTTAAATATTAGTCCAACTAATACTTTTAATTATATGACGAGTGATATTTGTTTGAGCGCGTATGGCGAGTATTGAACGAATATTGCAAATTCAATTCTTGCCTCCCCTATTTTTTTTCGTCGAGCCTCTAACCCTCTGTCGAGTACTCGGGAAACCGTGTTTCCTAGTGGGCTAGGATCCCGTTAAATATCACACAATCTTGACTTTGGCCAACAAATTGTATGATAATTAACTAGGTAGATCTCGAAGATCAATTGGATCTCATCCAACTCCTAGATCCAGTAGGTGGACATCCAAGTCCGAAACATATATCTTATATATGCCTATATATCTAATATATACCCCTAACTTTTCCTCTCCTGAATCAACTAGGCCTTGGCTTTGGCACAACAAACCTAATGATCCCATCCAGTCAAGCGCGGACCCATTGACCATGGAAGCTTCGTAATCAATGTCGTTGGACAAGAAATGGTCTTGACTTTGGCCAACAAACCACAACTTGGACAAGACACCAATATGAAACAAAGCCTCGTGATTCAAACACATCTTCGACGGACAAGGGCTTGACTTTGGCCAACAACCCATGCCAATCTAGGATCTTGAGTAAGAATCACTCAATGGAAGGAAAAGACGCATGATATTTGATGAGGGCTTTTCGCGTGCAAATTGGCTACCAATTTAATTATCTTTTTTAGGTCTCATCATCATACACCCTTAAACATGCATTCTAAATACATAATAAAGCGCATATGAAATAAAATAATAATGATATGCGGATGGATACTTAACACATTGATCCTAGATCAAATCTCTCCCTTTCTCACTCAAGCTAGCACTTGTATTACTTCTACCCGTTGCACTACACTTCTAAGAACCTCATTTACATTGAGGGGAATAGGTGAGAAGAGAATACAAAGAGAATAGAGGTATAAGGCTGGACAAGCAGGTTCAATTTAATAAATCGAATTTATTACAACAATTTCCAAAATTGCCCCCACCCGACTAATATCCATCCGATATACATTATTCATTCATCACAACCACGTATTCACACAAAAGCATGCTATCAATCAATCTAATCAAATTAATTAATCTGATAATTATATGATCATCCAATGTTCAAACAACGATTTAATTTTGCTCGAGTCAAACTCGTTTTTGCGAATAAGTACTCAAAGTACGAATTCATGAATTAAATTAAACTACAACATTAAATCAAATTTAATATGTATTTAATACTAATTCACTATTCAATTCCAAATTAAATATTACACTTTATTTAATAAACCTTTTCGACTTAAATTCCAAATTTAATCGTGTCGGGTCTCAAAGCCCGATTAACGTCCAACGTTAATTTAATTCAAGTCCAATGGGCTTTAATTAATTTCTTTAAGGCGTGGGCTTCGGCAACCAAAGCCCAATCAAGGAGTAACCCCATAAGCCCATAAATCAATTTAGGCCCATTAGGCCCAATTAAACTTTAAAGGTTTATTAAGTCACATTTGGGCTTTATGGTAGTGGTTTTGGGCCCAATTGGATCCAATCCATTTGGCCTAAACCCATCTTGATTAAAATCAAGCTCAATAAGCCCAATTACAACTTAATAAGCCCAAATCCAATTTAAAGGCCTAATTCATTAAATTACACAAATCCAATTTCGCAATTTAATTGACCTAAAGTGTATTTCATGATTAATTACCCAAATCAATATTTCCAAAACATGAAATTAGTCCAATTAATCATGTTCATTATTATCATCACATGTCCAACACATAAATGAAAAAATCAAACCCATTACATGCTTTAAAGCTCTCGGCCAAGGAAGGATTTCATATCCGATTTGGTTTCAATCCAATCGAACCCACAATCGACATTAAATCAACATCCTAAATGATTTCCAATACATCCAATGTCCTAAAATCAAAATACCAAGACATTCAAGGGCATATTCCAATTCGGCCAAGGTGATAACTTTTGGGGATTTTATGTTCAATTCAAAATCCAATCCAATTAGTTTCAAATTAACATTATCCTTAATGATTCCAACTCATCCAATGAATCAAAATCAAAAAATTCCAAGAACCCAAAATTCACATTACATTCGGCCAAGGGGAATAATTTGGGCAAAATTGATCCAATCATATTTTGTTGAAATTGATCAAATCAATCTTCAATATAACATATATTAAGTATGCTTAAACATCCAATTTTACAAAATCATGCTCAAATACAAAGTACCCAATTTTAAGCCCTACATTTTCATGCTTGAACCTATAGCTCTTGATGCCATTGTTAGGTTTATTCTAGGTCACAAGATCAAACAAGCAATGAAATACATGTGTGAACACATCAACGGAGGTAGCGGAATACTCACATCGATCGGTTGAGACGATTTGAAGACGAATGAAGCCCAAAAAGCCCACATTTTCATGCTTGAACCTATAACTCTTGATGCCATTGTTAGGTTTATTCTAGGTCCCAAGATCAAACAAGCAATGAAATTCTAAATTAATCATTCTCTCTCTTTAGACGATATTTTATCCCAGATAAAATATCTCCGTAATTAATCCTAGATTAATTTTCTCTCTCTTCTATATAATCCCAGATTATTAATGAGTGCGAATTATGCGTCATCGGTGCATTATCGGGAAGCGACCCATGAGATCCCCGGATAAGTCGGCAGTAAATACGGTCGTCAGAGTATCCGAATCACGTACGTACCAAGTACTACGTTCTACCGATTTACGAGACAAGATCGGCTTCTAGCAAAGCACGAAGTCTATCCAATTCTCCGGTCATATTCATCTAAGAATATTTAAGATCTATATCAAGCGTAGTATACCAAGTATTATGTATATCGACCCAGTATTGGATAGTCACGTGTTAGGGCTGGGGCTGGATAAGTGTCTGCCCCGTCCGAAACACATGTCGGATGTCTGGTAACTAGTCTCTATAATCGGATATACATGACCTTGTCATAATATCCCGATGGCTGGCCAGCACTTAAGAGTACTAATACCGTATCCTGCGTGACATCATCTCCACTATGACTGGAGTGATACTTCCGTCTTGACATCACACCCAATACTCTACGATTCTCAATATACCCAGCATTGGCGTACACAGAACCTGTTACAGCCCTGGACGACCTCAACTAAAGTATATTGATTGTCGTAAGCATTAGCGGTTGCAAGTCTCAAGTTAAGACCATACACACCTACCCTGATGTCGGACTCCCATAGACACATAATCATAATACCAATGGGATTCCGAGGGGTCTATCCAGAGCGAAGCTGTTTCCCGTACCATCGGTGAAACATAACCTCCTATCGCACTTGCATGAGTATCCAATACCCAAATATATGAGAACTATGCTGTTGTGCCCTCACAACGCGCACAAGTGCAATACTAGCCTATTCTGCATTATCGATGTCCAGTCTCGATAATACTACGACTAGGGATATTTAATGATTATTCCTTCGCGGACTGATACTGTCTCATATCATTCTCAATCCAGGAACTAATCATATGGACCTCTCTTCATTTATACATCTATGGTGATCTAATCACAAATGATGAGAGTGCAATTTCCTTGTCACATAGTTAATTTGTACAACAACACTATGATCTGTACAAATAGTGATGATATGGGTCATATTATCCAACAACCGCCTGGTTGGTCGGTTGGTAATTAATTATTAATTTGACTTAATCAGGATACCGCCTATATGGCTGGTTGGTAATTATCACGCAAAGTTAATATATTATATTAAGGGAGATATCTAAAATAGTAGTAATAAAAGTTGATCCTCTAACCCCAGCATTTTCTTTTATTGTACTTTTACTTTATTTAATTTCAGTAATTTACTTTTCAGCAATTTACTTTTCAGTAATTTACTTTTATTTTTTTTACTTTTTACTTTTTACTTTATACTTTACTTTTTACTTTTTCTTACTTTTCAGCAATTTACTTTTCAGTATTTAATTTTCAGAATTTACTTTATGTCTTTGATTTTTTTTAAATTTTTACTACCCGTAAATATGTGTCGTAACTAAGCCAGTTATCTGGGGTTGTGATGAATCCAATATCACCGGTTTATAAGGGGTTAAATTATAGTTTGGGTAATATAAAAGTTTATTTATTGAGTCTTGATGTTAATTCTTTTTATTAACTGGCCATTAATAAAATTGAACTGATAAACTTAAAATGAACTAGACATAGGGATTTTAAGTTTAAGACCTTAGACTCAATAGCCCACGATCTTCCTTGAGGATAGATAACCCTTAAATAGATTTCCTTACAGGATAGGAATATACCTGTCGGGCGGGGGTAGCCATAATTGGAACTTAATCTTTATGAATCCAAGTAATTTGGTTGACATAGACATATGGTTCAATTGGGTTATACTGGATATTTGTAGTTGACCATCGGAAGAGGCTTTTACATAATTTAGTATTCCAGGTTAATAAATCAATATTTTACCCAACTATAAGATGACCACTTCATCTTTAAAATGATATTGCAAAGAAATCACAACCCTAGATAGTTTTTAATATTGAATTTTCTTAAACCTACTTTCGAACAACTTTATTTACTTATTTTTAAATTTAGAATCGTCACCTTTTTCAAATCAATCAAACAACCTGTTAGATACTAGTAATCATTTGACCTTATAAAATTAATAGCTTAGGTATTAAGTCTTCGTGGGATCGATACTTTTTATACTACTTGAACGATACGTGCGCTTGCGTTATACGCGTGTGTTTACGCCGGTCAGATAGCATTACTTCACTTTGCCAAAGGAATTTACGATCCATGCGATGATCTATAATTGGTAAACTTGATTAGAATTTAAGTCGTGGAATATGTCTCGAAACTATTATCACCATATTGTGTATCATGCGTTAGATATGCCTTAATATGTGTAGGCACACTGATATGGAACCCTTAGAGTACTGAATGGTGCGTAATCACACGTGTATAACGCAAGCGCACGTATCGTTCAAGTAGTATAAAAAGTATCGATCCCACGAGGACTTAATACATAATCTATTAATTTATAAAGTCAAATGTTTACAAGTATCTAATGGATTGATTGATTGATTGGGTGGTGACTTTAAAACTAAAGCAAATAAATAAAATTGTGCGAAAGTAAGTTGAGGAAAATTCAAATTTAAAAACTATCCAGGGTTGTGATTTCTTCCAATATCTTTTTTTAAAGATGAAATGGTTATTTTATGTTAATGTAATATATCGGTTTACTAACCTGGAACATGAAATTATGCAAAAGCCTCTATCGATGGTCAGCTGCACATACCCAGTGTAACCCAATTAAATCATATGTCTTTGTTAACCAAATTACTTGGATTCATTAAGATTAAGTTCCAATTATGGTTACCCCCACCCGACATGTATATGTCCATCCTGTAAGGAAATCTAATAAGGAGTTATCTATCCTCAAGGAAGATCGTGGGCTATTAAGTCTAAGGCTGAAACTTAAAATTCCTTTGTCAAGTTTATTTTAAGTTTACCACATCAATCTTATTAGTGGCCAGTTAACAAGAAGCATTAAGCTTAAGACTTAATAAGTAAACCAATATATTACCCAAACTATAAAATAACCCATTATAACCCGGTGAAATTGGAATTCATCACAACCCCAGATAGCAGACTTAGTTACGACACATATCTAAGGCTAATAAAAGCTTAAATAAAATAAAAGACATTAAGTAAATGCTGGAAATTAAATAAAGTAAATGCTGGAAATTAAAAATGTAAAAGTACAATAAAAGAAAATGCTGGGGGTTAGAGGATCCACTTTTAATATTTCAAAATTAGAAATCTCCCTTATTCTCAATGTTTACCGATTAATTAACCAGACTATAAATGCGGTAATTTCATTTGTTTCAATTAAATCCAACCGACCATATAGGCGGTAACAAGGTTATTACCTAAACCGACCATATAGGGGGAAACTACGTCTTAAATGAAAAACCGACCATATAGGCAGTAAATAAGATTGTCACCTAAACCAGCCATATTGGCGGTAACTAATTAATCCAAATTTTAATTAAAATAAGGGAGATTAATCTAATTTATTATATTAAAAGTCTCACATTTTCACCCCAGCAGAATGAGATTACCTGCTCATGTTGTAAAAGAAAACACACAAACTATTTTTAATTAAATAAAAAAAATACAAAAAAAATTAAATAAATATACAAGACACTTTCCTTTAGGTTTTCATTGAGAAATTCCCCCAAAGAAAGCATGGAAAATTTACAAAGTTAAGCTTGGTATTTATAGGAAAATCTAAAGGCTTCCACCAATTTCTCCACCAATTGCTCCACCAAACATGACACCAAACATGGTACCAAACATGACACCAAATCCTCCACCAAACATGCAAGCATGTTTGGTGGAAGTTTGACAATTTTTATTTTTTTATTTTATTCATTTTATTTTATATTTTGAAAATGACTATAGTAATTACACAAAATACATTAGATTATTAATCCATTTCGGTAATGGAAACTTCAGAATTCGAAATTATTTTTTTCTTAAAAGTTGTAGATCTTTGAGTCTTATTTAATCTGCAACTTGAACCAGCTCAATCGGAAATCGGATGAAACAGTTATGGCAAAATACCAAACTTACGCAAAACTGGAATTTAGGACTACACTTCGTGACGCGTATAGTAAATTTCCGTTTTCACCATTTTTTTGCTCCAGATTTAATCGTTTTAGCCCTGAGTTGATTCTATTAAGTCCCAATACTTTATTTATCTACAAAACACATAAAAAAAACATCAAAATATTCATCAAACCCGAGAAACTAAACAAAATATTAGGTAAAAGGGAGAGTAAATATTGATATATTTTCAGCTCATCAAGTACCCGCTAACTCCCTAGGATGAAATTGAAATGGCTAAATTTTATTTTGGAAAAGAGGCATGCATCGCGATTCCAGAGGTTGCGCGTCGTGACTTCCACTAGTTCAGACCTAAGGAAAAATTATTTTCTTGTTATGCGTCGCGATGCTAGGTGTGCATTATCGTGATGCTCATATAATCAAACCCAAGGTAGTGAACAACCTTATGATCAATGATCGGTGTGAAATCACTCACGTTCCACAAGCGCACGTATCGTTCAAGTAGTATAAAATGTATTGATCCCACGAGGACTTAATATCTATGCTTTTAATTTATTGAAGTTAAATTTCTACAAGTATCTAAAAATGGATTCGATTTTTGGTTGAATGTTGAATATATCTAAAAAAACAAGTAAATAAAATAATGCAAAAGTAAATTCTAAAAAGTAATCAATATTATGAAACTATCTCGGGTTGTGAATCCTTCCAATATTCTTCTGAATATGAAATTATTATCTTATGTTTGTGTAATATGTCAGTTTATTAACCTGGAACACGAAGATATGCAGTTTATTAACCTGAAATACGAAGATATGCAAAATCCTTCGTCGATGGTCAGATGCAAACACCCAAAGTAACCCAATTAACTCTATGTCTATGTTAACCAAGAAACTCTGAATTCATTAAGATTAAGTTCCAATTATGACTACCCACGCCCGACAGGTATATGTCTATCCTAAAAGGAAATCTCTAAGGTGAGACCGTGAGCTATTGAGTCTAAGGTTGAAACCTAAAATCCCTTCATCAAGTTCATTTTAAGTTTACCACATCAATCTTATTGGAGGCCACTCAACAATAAGCATTAAGATTAAGACTCAATAAATAAACCAATACATCACATAAGACATAAAATAATAAACTTATAAAACCAATGATATCGGAATTCATCACAACCCTAGATAATGTATTTAGTTACAACACATACTTAGGATTATTAAAGAAATAAATAAATAACACATCATAAAACACGTTGAAATCTAAAAAGTTAAAATAAAATAATAAAATAAAATGCTCGAGTTAGAGGATCCACTTTTAATATTTTATATCTAGAAATCTCTCTTATTATAATATATAAATTTACATGAATTACATACCGACCATTTAGGCGGTATCCAATTAAGTCAAATTTAATTAAGTCCAACTGACCATTGACCGGCGTAAACACACGCGTATAACGCAAGCGCACGTATCGTTCAAGTAGTATAAAAATATCGATCACACGAGGACTTAATTCCTATTTTTGTTATTAATTGTTGATACTATTTATTTACAAATATCTAATTATAGGGATAAGGGAATTGATTGTTTTTGGTTGGTTGAATGTGATATTGCAAAATAAAATAAAAACAGACTCAAAAGAAAATACTAAGGAAAATAAAAGAAAAGACTCAAAGGTCTAGGGTCGTGACTCTACACAATATTATTATAAAGATGAATTGATTCTCTTATTTATGTGTAATAAATTAGTTTGCTAACCTCGAACACGAAAATATGCAAAAAGCCTCTGTCGATGGTCAGACACAAATACCCAGTATAACCCAATTGAACCATATATCTATGTCAACCAAATTACATGGATTCATTAAGATTAAGTTCCAATTGTGGATACCCCCACCCGACAGGTATATGTCTATCCAGTAAGGAAATCTATTAAAGGGTTCTCTATCCTCAAGGAAGATCGTGGGCTATTGAATCTAAGGCTGAAACCTAAAATCCCTATATTTAGTTCATTTTAAGTTTACCAAATCAATATTATTGGTGATCACACAACAAGAAGCATTAAGCTTAAGACTCAATAAACAAACTAAACAATTACCAATAATAAAGAAAATCAATTATTAAGTGTGTGGATATTGTGTTTCATCACTTCCCTAAAATAAAATAAAATGTTGGGGTTAGAGGATCCACATTTAATATTTCTTATCTAGGAATCTCACTTATTATAATATATAAATTATTTTTGTTCTGCTTTCTCAGGAATTAATAATGTTAAACATTTAAAACCAGCCATATAGGCTGTAATCCATTTAGTCCAATTACACCAGCCATATAGGCGGTAATTATCTGTCACATAAAGACCAGCCATATAGGCGGTAAAGTAATTTATATTTAACCCGACCATATAGGCGGTAATAAAGTCTGACATTAATTAATCCCGTTAAATTATAATTTATAAATTATAATTAAGTGAAATTTACCTATATAATTATATTGAAGGTTTCACCTTTTACCCCAGCGGAAATTTAACTACAAAACATAAAGTAAATAAGTAAAAAGCTGTAATAAAAACTAAAAATAAAAATACATAATTTTATTATTACAAAACTAGATGCTTCCTATGAAATCAGGGAAAAAATCCCAAGGAAAGCACACCAAATGAAGTGAAGAAGGCCTGAATTTATAAGCATTTTCGGCAACTGGCGTCGCGACACGTAGGGTCTTGGCGTCGCGACGCCAGCACACAGCTTTGGTCCACGCGGGTTGACCACGCGTGTTCTGTCGGCAAAATCTGGTGATGACACGTGTCACGCGATGAAGGTGGTGCAATGAGAAGACGACATGTGGCACACGGTGATTGGCTGATCTTTCGGTCCAATAAAAAGTTGACACGTGGCACGCGCATAGGATCGGTCAAATGAGCGGTCGACACGTGGCAACATGTGATTTGTCCAATATTTGGTCCAATTAGAGATTGACACGTGGCACGCGCTTGCTTTGGTCCAATGAGATTTCAACACATGGCAGCCGGCGCATTTTAGCAGATCTTGTGTGATGATGACACGTGGCACGGTGCACATTATCAAGGTCGGCGCACGTTAGCAAGTCCAATTTCTCAGATTCTGACACGTGTCCCTCGGCGCACGTTAGCATGGCCGGCGCACTTTAGGCGTCGCGACGGGTAGGGTCTTGGCGTCGCGACGTAGACAAATTACAAAATTGCCCCTTTGTCATTTTTTCTCTATTTTGGCCCCAAATTACTTCTAATGCTTTCCCAACTTTATTTATCTGCAAAATAACACAAAACACATCAAAACGTTCACAAAACCCGAAAAACTATACGAAATATTAGGTTAGATGAGTGGGAAATAGTGATATAAATACCAATCATCACACCCCCAAACCTAACATTCTGCTAGTCCTCGAGCAAAACATAAAATAAAATAACATAATAAAATTTAACTAAGCCACTTTTGTAGGGATCACGGTTGCATTTAGCGTATACAACAAGCCTTTAAACCCCTAGGTGTCCCTAGTGGACGAGTTGTAGTCTCGTGAGGGTTTACAGTAATGATACCCACAAATATTTTACTAAAGTAAAAAGGTAGTAAAACTAATGCATACAAAAGCAAAAAGACAAGCGAAAAGAGAATAAAGAAGTTAGTGACTAAACATGTGAAACTTCTACTCCAAGTTACTAGATGTTTTCTTTCTTTCTAAATTACCGAATAAGTAAATTCTCCGATTATAATTACCATTCTCCATATACACAGCCAACAAAATATTAAACAACTCATTTTTGCCCACAACAGTCACAAGTGCAGTTGATAAGAGAGTAATATTTTTGTCCTAATGTTTTATCAGAATTCACACCTTTTTGCAGCAATGGAATAATTTTTCGGATTTTTCTGATTTTTTCTTTGATTTTTTTTTTCTATTTTTTTATTTATATACAATATCTTCCATCTATGTAACGAGTGTTGGGTCGGTGGCTCCCAAACCAGTTGGCTTTAGGGCACCAGGTGTTAAGACACCCCTACAGACTTAATTACTCAGACTTCAAATATATATATTTTTACAGCATCTTTGATCCATGTAGCGAGCTTTGGGCTAGTGACTCCCAAACCTGTTGGTTTTAGGGCACTAGGTGTTAAAACACCATTACAGACTTAATAATCTCAAATTTTTTTTTATTTATTTTTTACTCCATTGCTTTTTGAGATGCTTCCTCCAATTAAAATAGAGCACTGAATATTACAAACTTTTCAATTTTAGCTCATGTCCGTATGTTTCCATGTATATTGATAATACCTGTCAAGTGAGCATATGAAGATCCATTTTAGTCAATTTTATGAAGAATTCACAAATTAAATAATTTAAAAGGATATAAACAAAAATTAACTTATTTCAAAAATGGTTTGAGATACGTCTCAGGAGTGAAAACTCCTTACTCAGCAATCTCTTACCAATTTCACCTTTTTAGTCAAAATAAAAACACAAAAACACAAAATATTTTTGTAATTTTTGAAAATTTTTCAAATTTTTTTTTTGTATTTTTCGAAAAATTTTGGCCTAAAATTAAAAACAACACACAACTAAAAAAAAGATACTAATCAACTAATTTCCTCCCCCAAACCTAAATGAGACATTGTCCCCAATGTCTTAAACAGTAGAAGAAGAGTTTAGAAGATAGTACTTGGTTAGCTGAAATTCTACACGAAATTAAAGGTTAAGATCCAGATTAATCCGACGCCTCTTACCACGATCATCTTCGAACCAATTTATTTTTGAAAGGATAAGGTCAACTTGTGGTTCATAGGCTAAGAGTTGGTCTATTAGATCCGGAGCAGTTCTGGCAGTGAAGAGGATTTCTTTCATAGGTTTTGACACGAACCCATTTCTCAGGGCATCATCAAGAAACACACAAAGAAAATCATAAAATCCATCAACGTTGTACAGTCCAAGGGGTTTCTGGTGTATGTTCAGGTTCGCCCAAGATAATACTATAAAAATTTCCTCCAATGTGCCCAAGCCACCTGGCAAAGCGATAAAAGCATCAGCACGGTTAATCATTTCTACCAATCGTTCAGAAATACCTAGCACGATTAGTTCATCTCTGTTTGATGATCCAATAAGATTTGCCTCTGCCAAGGGTTTTGGGATTATTCCCAAAACGTGACTGCCTCCTTCCTGTACGGCCTTTGAAACGATCCCCATTAGTCTAAGATTGCCTCCGCCATATACTAAGTGCATATTCCTTGTATCTAAGACTCGACCCAACTCTTGTGCTGCTTCTATGTATTGTGGTTTAACACCAACACTACTACCACAAAACACACAAATGTTCTCAACTCGTCTTCTCGAAGTGGCTTCCATTTTTTTTTTATGTATTTCTCTCTCAAATCAGGATGCCTTCCAAAGTGCAATGACGAGCTAAATTTTTAGTACCTGAAACAGGTGAGTAATAATAGCACTAGTATCTTCCAGAGGACGTTTGTTAGCTAAACAACAAAATGAATCGTGAAAGGTCAAAAAGTCTGGATCCTGTGTACGAAAATAAAGATAATTACAAAAAAAGCGAATCAAAGCAATAATTAAGGCAACGGAATTGTGTACGGAATACGCCATTCGCTTAGTATAAATTCATTAGAATGCGTCTCAAGAATTCATTCTTTACTCAGCCATCACAAATGAATTAGCTCTCTTCTTTCTGATTGCCAAACATCATTCCTTCTGTCTTAAAATGCTCCGTTTGTGTTTTTCCCTACAAAAATAACACACAAAATTAAAAACTCTACAACATGTATACACAAAATATGAAAACAGAAATTACAACAAAATGCATGGGTTGTCTCCCTGCTAGCGCTAAATTTTTCGTCTTCATCCAGACGTGACTGAAATCTATCTGTCAATGAGGTTTCAGCGTCGTTTTGGATGTCCGATTAAAGACAATACCATTAGCATTGCTTTTGAATGGTCTCTTCCAATGGTAAGGTGGCAAAAAGATTTTTGTCCCATTCAGTGCTCATGCCACCTTTTTAATCTTTGTTGCTCCAGTGGTTCCTTAAAAGAAAGAAAGAAAATCAGGAGGTCTCGTATGGTGCTTGACTTGGAATGGGAGTTCCATTATGTCAAGCTTCTGGGCGATATCTTTAATTTGTACTCCCCAAAACAGTGATGTTTCGCCTGACTGCTCTGGATCTTCAATAAGGTCAGACATTTGCTCCTCCATTTGCTCTTTTTCTTGCTCCACCTTTTCTTCACAAATGTATTTGAAAATTTCCATATTGAGCTCTTCATCTGTCATCTGTGAAGTACATGCTTCAAAATTGTCAACCAGAGGATGAAAAGATGTGTCAGATTTTAGGTCTTCATCCTCTGATCTGGGTGAAATGATTGGCTCAGGTAGATCTTCTTCAAACATTTGTGCAAAGCATTCTCCAAGATCTTCATTTTGAGGCTGAAAAGTTTCATCCTTTTTTTTTGGTGCAGTTGGTACAAACAGCTCAACTTCGTCATCATCAGAGTCAGAATAATAAAAATCAAATCGAGACTTTGCCGATTCGGGCTCCTGAACTGATACCTCTGGTTGTTGATATTGCTCATCCTCATCCTCTATTGAAGTGTTATTGTGAAATGATTAATACTTGAAGGCTTCATCAGTGTCATCTGAAACTGGCTCTTGAGGTATGTAGTTCTGGTTTTCTGTTAATTGTCTCGTCTGATATGTCAATCTCTGAATGAATTCTGATTGTCTCTGAATACTTTCGAGTTGATTCTGGTATGTTTCAAGCATCGTATCCAACTTTTCGTCTCGTTTCTTGAACCAATCTTTGAGCGTGTCAATCATCTGATCTTCTTCTGATGGTTCTGATTGTTGATGAAGATCGTAGGTAGATGGTGGATAAGATGGAAAATATGATGGTTCTTCGTACCTTGAATGATTCTGATAATTCTGCCACTCTGAAAAGTATATGCATTGATCGCTCGAGTGGTTACTATCACAAATTACATATCTCCCCATTTCGTTCTGATAAGCAAATGTAGTATTGCTTGATTCTGACATCCAGTGATAGTTGCTGGGCTGGACAACAGGCCTCAAAAAACCAGACTGTTGCTCCCAGATTTGGGGTGTATCTTCTAGTAAAGCTCGTGATTTCTCGATCTCCTAATAATGTTCCATTTTTCAATAACCTGAAAACAAAAGAAATAAATAAAAATTACAGATAAAAATAAAGAAAATTAGATACAAGTAAATTAGATAGCTTCAAAATTAATAACTCAAGAAAAATAAGTCCCCGGCAACGGCGCCAAAAACTTTACCGACGTAAACACACGCGTATAATGCAAGCGCACGTATCGTTCAAGTAGTATAAAAATATCGATCCCACGAGGACTTAATTCCTACTATTGTTATTAATTGTTGATACTATTTATTTACAAATATCTAATTATAGGGAGAAGGGAATTGATTGTTTTTGGTTGGTTGAATGTGATATTGCAAAATAAAATAAAAACAGACTCAAAAGAAAATACTAAGGAAAATAAAAGAAAAGACTCAAAGGTCTAGGGTCGTGACTCTACACAATATTATTATAAAGATGAATTGATTCTCTTATTTATGTGTAATAAATCAGTTTGCTAACCTGGAACACGAAAATATGCAAAAACCTCTATCGATGATCAGACGCAAATACCCATTATAACCCAATTGAACCATATGTCTATATCAACCAAATTACATGGATTCATTATGATTAAGTTCCAATTGTGGCTACCCCCGCCCGACAGGTATATGTTTATCCTGTAAGGAAATCTATTAAATAGTTATATATCCTCAAGGAAGATCGTGGGCTATTGAATCTAAGGCTGAAACCTAAAATCCCTATGTCTAGTTCATTTTAAATTTACTAAATCAATCCTATTGGTGATGAGACAACAAGAAACATTAAGCTTAAGACTCAATAAACAAACTAAAGAATTACCCATAATAAAGAAAATCAATTATTAAGTGTGTGGATATTGTGTTTCATCACTTCCCTAGAATAAAATAAAATACTGGGGGTTAGAGGATCCACATTTAATATTTCTTATCTAGGAATCTCACTTATTATAATATATAAATTATTTTATGTTCTGCTTTCTCAGGAATTAATAATGTTAAACATTTAAAACCAGCCATATAGGCGGTAATCCATTTAGTCCAATTACACCAGCCATATAGGCGGTAATTATCTGTCACATAAAGACCAGCCATATAGGTGGTAAAGTAATTTATATTTAACCCGACCATATAGGCGGTAATAAAGTCTGACATTAATTAATCCGGTTAAATTATAATTTATAAATTATAATTAAGTGAGATTTACCTATATAATTATATTAAAGGTTTCACCTTTTACCCCAACGGAAATTTAACTACAAAACATAAAGTAAATAAATAAAAAGCTGTAATAAAAACTAAAAATAAAAATACATAATTTTATTATTACAAAACTAGATGCTTCCTATGAAATCAGGGAAAAAATCCCAAGGAAAGCACACCAAATGAAGTGAAGAAGGCATGAATTTATAGGCATTTTCGGCAACTAGCGTCGCGACGTGTAAGGTCTTGGCGTCGCGACGCCAGCACACTTCTTTGGTCCACGCAGGTTGACCACGCGTGTTCTGTCGGCAGAATCTGGTTATGACACGTGTCACACGGTGAAGGTGGTTGACCGCGTAAACACACACGTATAACGCAAGCGCACGTATCGTTCAAGTAGTGTAAAAATATCGATCCCACGAGGACTTAATATCTAAACTATTAATTTATGAGGTCAAATGATTACTAATATCTAACAAGTTGATTGATTGATTTGAGATGGTGACGATTCTAAATTTAAAAACAAGTAAATAAAATTTTTCAAAAGTAGGTTTTAAGAAAATTCAATATTAAAAACTATCTAGGGTTGTGATTTCTTCCAATATCATTTTAAAGATGACGTGGTTATCTTATAGTTGGGTAACATATTGATTTATTAACCTGGAACACTAAATTATGTGTAAGCCTCTGTCGATGGTCAGACACCAAATACCCAGTTTAACCCAATTGAACCATATGTCTATGTCAACCAAATTATCTGGATTCATTAAGTTTAAGTTTCAATTATGGCTACCCCCGCCCGACAGGTATATTCCTATCCTGTAAGGAAATCTATTAAGGGTTATCTATCCTCAAGGAAGATCGTGGGCTATTGAGTCTAAGGCTGAAACCTAAAATCCCTATGTCTAGTTCATTTTAGATTTACCAGATCAATTTTATTAATGGCCAGTTAATGAAAAGCATTAAGTTTAAGACTCAATAAATAAATCTTTATATTACCCAAGCTATAATCTAACCCTTATAAAACGGTGATATTTGATTTCATCACAACCCCAGATAACTGGCTTCTTAGTTACGACACATATTTACGGGTAGTAAAAAAAAAACTTAATAAAATAAAAGACATAAAGTAAAATACTGAAAATTAAATACTGAAAAGTAAATGCTGAAAGTAAATGCTGAAATTAAATACTGAAAATTAAATGCTGAAAGTAAATTACTGAAAAGTAAATTGCTGAAAGTAAATTGCTGAAAAGTAAATTACTGAAAAGTAAAAACTGAAAATTAAAGAAAGAAAAGTACTGTGCGTAAAAGTAAATTGCGGAAAGTAAAAACTGAAAAGTAAAGAAAAGAAAGTGCGAAAACGAACATTAATTACTGAAAACTGTAAATAAACAAACAAGATACAATCTTCTTAGTATTCTTAAGAAATTCCTTAGAAGAAAGTATGAATTTTACAAATGAAATGGCTGGGTATTTATAGGCAAAATTTTGCCTCCATCAAATCATCCACCAAATCAATTATTAATTGCTCCACTAATTGCTCCACTAATTGCTCCACCAAATCCATTATTAATGCTCCACTAATCTCTTATCATGTTTGGTGATGATTTGATAATTTTTATTATTTATTTATTAATTTATTTTTTGCTTTGAAAATGATTGAAAGTGACTTTAATAATTACCACACTACACACTTCTGTATTGTTCATCAATTTCGGGCATGAAATCTTCCGAATTCGAAATTATTTTGTCTTTCAAGAGTTGTAGAGCTTTGAGTCTTCTTTAATCTGGAACTTGAATCAGCTCAATCCAATATTTGAGTAAATAGTTATACCCAAAATACGACAGATGTGCAAAATTGGAATTTCCAAAACTGCACTTCGTCAAAACGCCCTTTCAAATTTCCAATCTCCAAAATTAAAATATCAAGTCCAATAATTGCCCTTATTTGACCCATATTTCATCCTAAATGATTTCATTGAGACCCGATATTATTTTATCTGCAAAATAAACTAAAACACATCAAAACGTTCATCAAACCCGAGAAACTAAATAAAATATTAAGTTAAAGGGGAGGTAAATATTGATATATTTTCCGCTCATCACACCCCCAAACCTAACATTTTGCTAGTCCTCGAGCAAAACAACACAAATAAAAATAAAATTAAACTAAGCCACTTTCGTAGGGATCACAGTTGCATTTAGCATATGCAACAAGCCTTTAAACCCCTAGGTGTCCCTAGTGGACGAGTTGTAGTCTCGTGAGGGCTTACAGCAACGATACCCACAAACGTTTTACAAAAGTAAAAAGATAATAAAACTAATGCACACAAAAGCAAAAAGACAAGAGAAAATAGAATAAAGAAGTTAGTGACTAATCAGGTGAAACTTCTACTCCAAGTTTCTAGTTGTTTTGTTTCTTTCTAAATTACCAAATAAGTAAATTCTCCAATTATTTTTACCATTCTCCATATACACAACCAACAAAATATTAAACAACTCATTTTTGCCCACGACAGTCATAAGTGCAGTTGATAAGAGTGTAATATTTTTGTCCTAAAGTTCTATCAGATTTCACACCTTTTTGGAGGCAATGGAATAATTTTTCTCATTTTTCTGATTTTTTCTTTGATTTTTCTCTATTTTTTATTTATATACAATATCTTCCATCTATGTAACGAGTGTTGGGTCGGTGGCTCCCAAACCAGTTGGCTTTAGGGCACCAGGTGTTAAGACACCCCTACGGACTTAATTACCAGACTTCAGATATAAATATATATATATATATATATATATATATATATATATATATTTTTTGCAGCATCTCTGATCCTGTAAAGAGCTTTGGCCAGTGACTCCAACCAGTTGGTTTTAGGGCACAAGGTGTTAAAACACCCTTACATTGTTTTTTTTTTACTCCATTGCTTTTTGAGATGCTTCCTCCAATTAAACTAGAGCACTGAATTTACAAACTTTTCAATTTTAGCTCATGTCTGTATGTTACTATATATGTTGATAATATCTGTCAACTGAGCATATGAAGATTCATTTTAGTCCGTTTTATGGAGAATTTACAAATTAAATAATTCAAAATAAAATAAACAAAAATTAACTTGTTTCGAAATAGGTTTGAGATACGTCTCAGGAGTGGAAACTCCTTACTCGGCTATCTTTTACCAATTTCACCTTTTTAGTCAATAAAAACACAAAAACACAAAATATTTTTGTAATTTTTGAAAATTTTCCAATTTTTTTTGTATTTTTTGAAACATTTTGGACTAAAAATAAAAAACAACATACAAACTAAAAATAAGGTACTGATCAACTAGTTCCCTCCCCCAAACCTAAATGAGACATTGTCCTCAATGTCTTAAACAGTAAAAGGAGAGTTAAGAAGGTCGTACCTGGTTAGCTGAAATTCTACAGGAAATTAAAGGTTAAGATCCAGATTAATCCGACGCCTCTAACCACGATCGTCCTCAGACCAATTTATCTTTGAAAGGATATGGTCAACTTGTGGTTCATAGGCTATGAGTTGGTCTATTAGATCCGGAGCAGTTCTGGCAGTAAAGAGGAGTTCTTTCAAAGGTTTTGACACGAACCCATTTCTCCGAGCATCATCAAGAAACACACAAAGAAAATCATAAAATCCATCAACATTAAACAGTCCAAGCGGTTTCTGGTGTATATTCAGGTTCGCCCAAGATAGTACTATAAAATTTCCTCCAATGTGCCCAAGCCACCTGGCAAAGAAATAAAAGCATCAGCACGGTTAATCATTTCTACCAGTCGTTCAGACATACCTGACTCGATCAGTTCTTCTCCATTTGATGATCAATAAGATTTACCTCTGCCAAGGGTTTTGGGATGATTCCCAAAACGTGACTGCCTCCTTCTTGTACAGCCTATGAAACGATCCCCATAAGTCCAAGATTGCCTCCGCCATATATTAATTGCATATTCCTTGCAGCTAAGACTCGACCCAATTCCTGTGCTACTTCTATGTATTGTGGCTTAGTACCACACACTACTACCGCAAAACACACAGATGTTTTCAACTAGTCTTCTTGAAGTGGCTTCCATTTTTTTTTTTTTTTTTTTGTATTTCTTTTTCATTTGGATGCCTTCAAATGTGCAATGACGGGCTGAATTTATAGTACCTGAAAAAGGGTGAGTAATAATAGCACTATATCTTTCAGAGGATGATTAGTAACGAATTAATATCGTGATAGTCAAAAAGGTCTGGATCCTGTCGGAGAAAATAAAAGAAAACATCAAAACAAATCACAATTATTAAGAAAAAACAAAGAGATATAATATTTACAAGAAAAGTAACGGCTTGATTGACGTCTATGCGTCAGGGACAAGCTTCCCATCCAATTTTCTTATAAATTGGCAAACAGGGTCTTTTTGAGTCAGATTCCCGAGACTTAACAGTTGTCTTTCCTTTGGAATTGTGTATGTATTTACGAATGGCTATATTAACATCCACTGGGATGCGTCTCAAGAGTTAAAGATATATCATCTAAAGACTCCTTACTCAAGCCATCCCTAATGAATTTAATTTTGTCTTCGCGATTATCAGACACCATTCCTAAAGAACGACAACGAGTGTTGCAATTAAATCGTGCACATTTGAAACAAACACCCATTTGCTTAGCTCTACGTTTCTTTGCATATGTGCTTCTTCTTCCAAAACCAGGCAGATGTGAAATAAAAGAGTCAGAAGAATCACCTGCCAATCGGACTCGTGCTTCAATTACCCAACGATATCATTAGGAATACCATGGATTGTCAATAAACTCATCCGTTCCAAGCGAGCTTTGTATACTTTCATCAAAGATTTTGGAGGGAGAGAAGGAAATTGCTTGTGAAGATTTGCGAGAGCTTCTTCCATCTTGAAATGACTTAATCTGCAAAAACTAACACACTAAATTAAATCACACTAATCACAATATATACAAAATTGCATGGGTTGCCTCCCTGCGAGCGCTAAGTTTAAAGTCGTCAGCTAGACGTGACTTCTTGAACGTTAGGCTGGATCTGAAAGTGTGACACTTTCTTTTTGTCGCTCAAATGATTCTCCCCAGTAGTGCTTGACACGCTTGTTTTTAACCTTGAAGTTTTGTTAGCGTAAGGATCTGTATCTCAACGGCTCTATTTGGTAAAAACTTTGGTGATCACAAATGGACCTGACCACCGTGATTTGGCTTCCATGGAAGAATTTCACCCTTGATTTGTTTAAAACAGTACCTTCTGCCCTGGTTCCAGTTGTATGCGCACTAACTTCTCATCATGTCTTTTCTTGCCCTTTTCTTTGTACTATTTGGCATCTTCAAAAGGCTGATTGTGAAATTCCTCCAATTCGTTGAGCTGGTGGAACTTTTTCTCTTCTGTTGCTTGTAGAGCAAGAATTGGCTCTTTCAGTGCAAAAGATGTTTTATCTTTAGGCTCCACAGGCAATTGACATGTTTTAAGTTTGTCAGTAGAACTTTGTCTTTCATCAGAGTTCTGAATGGTACTGTGTATCACATCGAGTTTGAAACATTCCTCCTTCTTTTCATCAGCTGGGAAATTCATGGCCTTGAAAACATTGAATGTTACTTCTTGGTCCTGTACCCTCATGGTTAGTTCTCCTTTTTGTACATCAATAATGGTTCGACCTGTAGCCAAGAATGGTCTCCCAAGGATGATTGGCACGTCTGCGTCTTCCTCCATATCAAGGACAATAAAATCTGCTGGGAAAATGAATTTGTCAACCTTGACCAGCACATCTTCAACTACACCTCTCGGAAATACGAGCATTCTATCAGCAAGTTGCAGTGAGACTGAAGTTGGCATTGTTTCTCCAATCTGTAATTTCCTGAAAATAGAAAAAGGCATCAAGTTAACACTAGCACCTAAATCACAAAAGCCTTACCAAAGTTATGTTCTCCTATGACGCAAGGAACAGTGAAACTGCTAGGATCTTTCAACTTCGGGGAAGTTTCCTCTGAATGATAGCACTGCATTCTTCTGATAATGCTACTGTCTCGTAATCTCCCAATCTCCGCTTTCGTGAAAGAATATCTTTCATGAATTTGGCATAGGTGGGCATTTGTTCCAACGCTTCTGCAAATGGAATGTTGATATGCAGCTTTTTGAAGATTTCCAGGAATCGAGAAAACTGCTTGTCCAATTTGTTCTTCTGAAGACGTTGAGGAAAAGGTGGAGGTGGAGTGATTTGTTCTTTTTCCTTTGCTTCTTTTTCCTCCATCTGTTGCTTTGTTTCTTTTGGAACTTCCTCAGCAGTTGTTTTGGTTCCAACATCTTTGTTGATTTCAGTACCGCTTTTTAACATGATGGCATGACATTGTTCCTTCCCCATGTTTCTTGGATTTGGCTCAGTGTTGCTAGGAAGATTACCTGGCGGTCTGTAACTCTGAGCATTGGCCAGTTGTCCGATTTGATTCTCCAATGCTTTGATGGAAGCTGATTGGCTCTGAAACATAGCATCATATTTTTTTAACTGATTCAGAACTTCTGTTATTCCTGGTTCATTTATCTGTTCTTGGCCTTTATTCTGTTGCTGGAATCCAGGTGGTGGATAGTTCTGCTGTTGGAATCCATTTGGTGGATTGTTCTTTTGCCATGAGTTGTTGCTCCATGAAAAATTAGGATTATTCCTCCACCCCGGATTGTAGGTGTTGGAATATGGATTGTTCCACTGTCTATTGAAATTGTTGACATAATTCACCGTTTCTTCAAGTTGGTTCGACTCTGGTGCTCCTCCATATGGTGAACTTGTGGATCCAGTGGTAAGAGTCTCCATGAATTTGCATATTTGATCTAGCTTGGTGTTGACTGCTGTATTAGCTTCACTTTCATAAATTCCTGCAATTCTTTGGATCATGCCCCTTTCAGTTGGCCAAAGGAATTGTTGTTGGCCATTTCTTCGATTAGTTCCCAGGCTTGATCTTCTCCTTTTGCCATTAAAGCTCCCCCAGCAGCAGCATCAATTGTGGTTCTCATTATTCCAGAAAGTCCATTATAAAATGTTTGGACTTGAAGCCATTTTGGAATCTCATGGTGTGGACATTTCCGGAGTAAATCTTTGTACCTTTCCCAAGCTTCGTAGAGAGTTTCTGAGTCTTGTTGTACAAATGGATGTCATTCCTCAGCTTCCGGTTCTGGCTGGTGGAAAGTATTTTGCAAGAAATTTGGTGGCTAAAGTGTTCCAAGTTGTGATAGAACCTGGTGGTAGTGAATGTAGCCAAGCTTTAGCTCTGTCCTTCAAGGAGTATGGAAAAACTCGCAGTCTCATTGCTTCTTCCGCTTCTCGGTTATAATTAAAAGTGCCGCAAACTTCCAGGAAGTTGCTGATGTGGGCAATAGGATCTTCAGTTGCATTCCCCCTGAATTGAACTGAGTGCTGAATCATCTGAATGCATGTTTTGATGTCACACGCATTTGCTGGTAAGGGAGGAAGTACAATACAGGAAATGAGTCTGTCAACCACCGGAATGGTTCTGTCTCGAATGGGAATTGGTGGTACGACGATCAAAGGTTCAGGTTCCATGTTGACTAAAGCTTCTTGGCCTTCTCGCCTTTCCCTTCTCAACTGTCTGATGGTTCTTTCAATTTCTGGGACAAGCGGTCGAAGTTCAAAGCTTCTGGTTCGTCTCATGAAGTTTCTCTGAACCTGAAACACAAAAAAAAAACAAAAACAATAAGTAAAAAGAAATTAGATACAAGTAAAGGTATCTAACCCCTAAACTAATAGTAAAAGATAAATAAGTCCCCGGCAACGGCGCCAAAAACTTGACCGGCGTAAACACACACGTATAACGCAAGCGCACGTATCGTTCAAGTAGTATAAAAATATCGATCCCACGAGGACTTAATATCTAAACTATTAATTTTATGAGGTCAAATGATTACTAATATCTAACAAGTTGATTGATTGATTTGAGATGGTGACGATTCTAAATTTAAAAACAAGTAAATAAAATTGTTCGGAAGTAGGTTTTAAGAAAATTCAATATTAAAAACTATCTAGGGTTGTGATTTCTTCCAATATCATTTTAAAGATGAAGTGGTTATCTTATAGTTGGGTAACATATTGATTTATTAACCTGGAACACTAAATTATGTGTAAGCCTCTGTCGATGGTCAGACACAAATACCCAGTTTAACCCAATTGAACCATATGTCTATGTCAACCAAATTATCTGGATTCATTAAGTTTAAGTTCCAATTATGGCTACCCCCGCCCGACAAGTATTCCTATCCTGTAAGGAAATCTATTAAAGGGTTATTTATCCTCAAGGAAGATCGTGGGCTATTGAGTCTAAGGCTGAAACCTAAAATCCCTATGTCTAGTTCATTTTAGATTTACCAGATCAATTTTATTAATTGCCAGTTAATGAAAAAGCATTAAGTTTAAGACTCAATAAATAAATCTTTATATTACCCAAGCTATATAATCTAACCCTTATAAAACGGTGATATTTGATTTCATCACAATCCCAGATAACTGGCTTAGTTACGACACATATTTACGAGTAGTAAAAAAAACTTAAATAAAATAAAAGACATAAAGTAAAATACTGAAAATTAAATACTGAAAAGTAAATGCTGAAAGTAAATGCTGAAATTAAATACTGAAAATTAAATGCTGAAAGTAAATTACTGAAAGTAAATTGCTGAAAAGTAAATTGCTGAAAGTAAATTACTGAAAAGTAAAAACTGAAAATTAAAGAAAGAAAAGTACTGTGCGTAAAAGTAAATTGCGGAAAGTAAAAACTGAAAAGTAAAGAAAAGAAAGTACGAAAACGAAAATTAATTACTGAAAACTGTAAATAACAAACAAGATACAATCTTCTTGGTATTCTTAAGGAATTCCTTAGAAGAAAGTATGAATTTTACAAATGAAATGGCTTGGTATTTATAGGCAAAATTTTGCCTCCATCAAATCATCCACCAAATCATTATTAATTAAATTGCTCCAATTGCTCCACTAATTGCTCCACCAAATCCATTATTAATTGCTCCACTAATCTCTTATCATGTTTGGTGATGATTTGATAATTTTTATATTTATTTATTAATTTATTTTTTGCTTTGAAAATGATTGAAAGTGACTTTAATAATTACACACTACACACTTCTGGATGTTCATCAATTTCGGGCATGAAATCTTCCGAATTAGAAATTATTTTGTCTTTGAAAGTTGTAGATCTTTGAGTCTTCTTTAATCGGGAACTTGAATCAGCTCAATCCATTAACTGAGTAAAATGTTATGCCCAAAATACGACAGATGTGCAAAACTGAAATTTCCAAAACTGCACTTCGTCAAAACGCCCTTTCAAATTTCCAATCTCCAAAATTAAAATATCAAGTCCAATAATTGCCCTTATTTGACCCATATTCCATCCTAAATGATTTCATTGAGACCCGATATTATTTTATCTGCAAAATAAACTAAAACACATCAAAACGTTCATCAAACCCGAGAAACTAAACAAAATATTAAGTTAAAGGGGCGGTAAATATTGATATATTTTCCGCTCATCAGTGGTGCAATGAGAAGACGACACGTGGCACACGGTGATTTGCTGATCTTTCGGTCCAATGAAAAGTAGACACGTGGCATGCGTTTAGGATCGGTCAAATGAGAGGTCGACACGTGGCAACATGTGATTTGTCCAATGAGAGATTGACACGTGGCACGCACTTGCTTTGGTCCAATGAGATTTCAACACGTGGCAGCCGGTGCATTTTAGCAGATCTTCTGTGATGATGACATGTGGCACGGCGCACGTTAGCAAGGTCGGCGCACGTTAGCAAGTCCAATTTCTCAAATTCTGACACGTGTCCCTCGGCGCACGTTAGCATGGCCGGCGCACTTTAGGCGTCGCGACGTGTAGGGTCTTGGCGTCGTGACTCTGACAAATTACAAAATTACCCCTTTGTCATTTTTTCTCTATTTTGGCCCCAAATTACTTTCAATGCTTTCCCAACTTTATTTATCTGCAAAATAACACAAAACACATCAAAACGTTCACAAAACCCGAGAAACTATACAAAATATTAGGTTAGATGAGTGGGAAATAGTGCTATAAATACCACTCATCAACCATAAAGGCGGTCTCCAATTAAGTCGGATTTTAAGATAATTTATATATTATAAAATATGGGAGATTAATCTAAATTATCATAATAAAAGTTTCACCCATCACCCCAGCAGAAAGAAATTACCTATTTATGCTTCAAGTAAAAAAAATAAAATTTTTATTACTAAAATAAAAATTAAAAACAAGAAAACTTAAATAAACACAAGGTACTCTCTTCTTATTATTCCAGAGAAATTCCCTAGAACAAAGTATGAAGAATTCCTCTGATTTGGGCTTCAATTTATAGGCTTCAAAACCTGCTCGTGTAGCGATGCAACTTGTGTGTCGCGACGCTCGCGCTACAGTAGTGCCAACAGACTAATTATTGAGTCGACATCGCACATAGTCTTCTGTGTTGCGACGCGGGATACAGTGGATGATCTGTATTGACAGAAAGCTTCGGTGATAAATTATTTTCACGTTACAACGCGTATAGTCTTCTATATTACGTTGTTTTAGCCCCGAATTGATTCCAGTGAGTCCCGATATTTATTTATCCATAAAATAAACACAAACAATTTAAAATGTTCATAAAGCCCGAGAAATTATATAAAATATTCAGTAAAATGGGCAGTAAATATTGATATATTTTCCGCTCATCACACCCACATACCTAACATTTTGCTAGTCCTCGAGCAAAATAACGAAATAAAATACAATAAATAACTTAAAAATAAATTATCCTAAGCCACTTTCATAGTGATCACAGTTGCATTTAGCTTATGCAAAAAGCCTTTAAACCCCTAGGTGTTCCTAGTGAAAGAGTTATAGTCTCGTGAAGGATTATAGCGACGATACCCACAAATGCAATCAAATATATAACCAGTCACACAAAACAAAATAAACAAGTTAGTAACTAAACAAGTAAAATTCTCATCAAAGTTAATAATTGTTTTCTTTCTTTCTAAATTACTAAATAAGTAAATTCTCTGATTATTTTTACCATTCTCCATATACACAACCAACAAGGTATTAATCAAATCATTATGCCCACAATATTCATAAGTACAGTTCAAAAATAGAGTAATATTTTTTTCCTAAAGTTATATTGGAATTCACACTTTTTTGGCAAAGAAACGTTTTCTGATTTTATTTTACAACATCTTCATTCCTTGTAATGAGCTTTGAGTCACTGACTCCCAAACCAGTTGGCTTTAGGGCACTAGGTGTTAAGACACCCCTACGGACTTAATTGCTAAGATCTCATATGTTAAAAGTTCTACCGTTTGACGCAAACAATCACTGCTTACTGAGGCAAGACGCCCGGTTACTAAGTAGAAACTTAATTATTAACTCAGGCTCTACCGTTTGACATGAACAATCACTGCTTACTAAGGCAAGATGTTTGGTTATTAAGTAAGAGCAAGGTTAATTATTTATATACATTTTTTTATTCCATCGCTTTTAGGTGCTATTTTTAATAAACTAGAGCACTAAATATTACAAAATTTTCACTTACGACCCATGTCTGTATGTTACCATATATGTTGATAATACCTGTCAAATGAGCATATGAATATCAACTTTAATTAATATTATGGAAAATTCACAAATTTAAATCATTTAAAATGAAATAAACACAAATTAACTTGTTACGAATCAAACTTAGATACGTCTCCGGAGTGGAAACTCCTTACTCATTAGTGAAAATCAATTATGAAACTTGTGAATAGCGTGTTTCATCATTTTCCTAGATTAAAAATAAAATGATGTGGTTGGGGGATCCACCTATAATATTTCAAATCAAGAAATTTCTCTTATTATAATATATATAAATTTTCATTATATTACCAACCGACCATATAAGCGGTATCAAATTAAGTCATGTTTTAATTAATTCCAACTGACCATAAAGGTGGTCTCCAATTAAGTCAGGTTAAAATTAATTTAATTAAGTCCAACCGATCATAAAGGCGGTGTAGGCACTGCATTTTTGCATAAAGCCCAATGATGAGCATCGTATGGAGGTACTACCTGATAAGTTGCGGAAGTCGCGGGAAACAAATGCCGGAACGAAAAACTCTAAAATTAATATCTCGTCAGATTCTAACTCACTAGTGAGCCTCGGGTTTGCTTAGTCGATTCATGTTTTAAACATTAGTCTCGGCCCAAAACCCCTGCAACCCGTGAAAGCCCATTTATCCTCACCACACATACCCAAGGCCCACACAAAGCCCATGCAACCCACTCGGCCCAAAGCCATCCCAAATAAAATAATTCCATGCAAAACACATGTCAAAATCCATCAAATCACCTTCCAATTTAAAAATAATGTGAATCCAATCCCCACCAAAATTACAAAAATTCTTCCCTAAATAATTTAATAAAATATATCCCATATTTCCATGATTTATTTCCTTACTTAGGAGACCTCTTGTCATTATAAAAAGCAAGCACAATGAAAACCCTCGGCTCTCACGTCCTCTCTCTCATTTCTCTTTCACTCGGCAAACACCACAACAAACCAAAATCCTATTCTCTCTTCTCCCTATCCTCTCTCACTCTTGATACTCACGACAACAACAAAACCTAAAGGATTTTCTCCTCTCTCTCTAAAACACACCTTCACGGCTTCCTATCTCTCTCTCTGATCTCTCTCTTCGTTTCTCTTACAGACTCACGACACAAACTTCAGAAAGAAACAAACACAAACACGCCACTCACAGTTTCTCACACCTCACACACAAAGTCAGCAATTACCGAATAAACAAAAACAAACCTAGCTACAAACGGCAGCCCTGGACGTGAGGCATGAAGCCACCTGGACGTGAACTAAGCCACCAAACCGACTAACGACAAACAACACAATCAGCCCTAACTGACATCAACAAAAGGCAGCAACCCCGCACTCACAAATCACAAACATAAACCGAAAATAAGCCAACCAATAACAATCATCACCAGCCGAAACCAAAAAAACAAATCAAACAACAAACCCTCCACTGACCGAAACAAATAACAACATATAAACTTTCCATCCAGCCCAACTGACCGAAACAAAACCAGCTATCCAACCAACGAAAATCACCTCGTAAAACAGTCCATGAACTTCCAAAAACAACCCTCTTTAAACAGCCCCTGAGCCATCAAAAACAACAGCCTAAAACCCCTAAAACAGTCTCAAAAGAATCACCAAACAATAGCCAAATCAACTAGCAAAATAGTCCAAAATATAGCCTGAAAACAGCAGCAAAAATAGAGAAAACAATAGCCCAAAACAGCGAAATAGTGAACAAAAGTGTTGAACCAGCGAACCAGAAAAGTAGCGAAGTATTAACTCTTTCGGCGACGTCTCAACGCACTCCCGATGAGCGACTTAAAAGGTAAGACATGAGGGCCCTCCCTTTTAAAATTTATTTTGTTATCACGGACACGGCATGCTTGGTTGGGTGAGAAATACGTCCAACCGGGCATGCGAGATCCCACACTAAAATCGGCCAAGTCTCTTGGTCGCATCTCCTTTCTTTTATTTTGCTATTTATTTTTCTTTTGATGTTCCATTATTTATTCTCGTTTGTTATTTATTTATCCATCGTTACTTGTTATCGCATATTTACTTTGTTGCTTATTGTTGTTATTTATCTTTTTTATTTATTTACTCACATTTATCATTATTTTATCGTCTCGCTTTTACTTTTGTTCATGTTCGGCTATATTATTTCGTATCCACTTTCATGACTACCTACATTGGATTAAAGGTCGCCCATTTGTGGTATATCGGATGGAAACCCAGACATAAATTCTGTAGCCGAATCCGAATTGATGGTAGTGCGATCTGTACTTGGGATACAACTCCACATACCATTTGGGAAATGCCTGAGGGCACCCTTTACCATATGTATTTTGTAGTTCTGGACGTTGCATGCTTGGTTAGACATGCCCAATCATTGGGCTTCCTATTTATGAGTGGCGTGTGTGTGTTTGTCTTTTTGTGAAGTTTGTGCCGTGAGTCTGTAAGAGAAAAGAAGAGAGAGATCATATAGAGAGATATGAAGCTGTGAAGGTATGTTTTAGAGATAGAGGAGAAAAACCTTTAGGGTTTTTTGTTGTCGTGAGTTCAAGAGTGAGAGAGGAGAGAGAGAAGAGATAATAGGATTTTGGTTTATTGTGGTGTTTTCTGAGTGAGAGAGAAATGAGAGACAGGACGTGAGAGCCTAGGGTTTTCATTGTGCTTGCTTTTTATAATGACAAGAGGTCTCCTAAGTAAGGAAATAAATCATGCAAATATGGGATATATTTTATTAAATTATTTAGGGAAATAATTTTTATAATTTTGGTGGGGACTGGATTCACACTATTTTTAAATTGGAAGGTGATTTGATGGATTTTGACATGTGTTTTGCATGGAGTTATTTTATTTCGGAAGGCTTTGGGCCGAGTGGGTTGCATGGGCTTTGTGTGGGCCTTGGGTGTGTGTAGTGAGGATAAATGGGCTTTCACGGGTTGTGGGGGTTTTGGGCCGAGGCTAATGTTTAAAACAGGAATCAACTAGGTGAACCTGAGGCTCACTAGTGAGTTAAAATCTGACGAGATATTAATTTTAGAGTTTTCCCTTCCGGCATTCGTTTCTTGCGACTTCGGTAACTTATCAGGTAGTGCCTCCATACGAGGCTCATCATTGGGCTTTATGCAAAAATGTAGTGCCTACATGCGATATCCAATTAAGTCAGGTTTTAAGATTATTTATATATTATAAACTAAGGAAGTTTAATCTAAATTATCATAATAAAAATTTCAACATTCTCCCAGTAGAAATTAATTACAAAACATAAAAGAATATAAAAACACACAAGCTATTATTACTAAAAATAAAATAACAAGTAAAAACACACAAGCTATTATTACTAAAAATAAAATGACATGATTAAAATACTGAAAATAAATACAAACAAGATACAATCCTCAAGTTCCTTATTAGAAACCTGAAGGAAAGTATGAAAATTCTAAATGAAATCAGCAGCTATTTATAGGCTCCAAAAACGGTGCGTGTCGCGACGCAAAACACACGTGTGTCGCGACACACGCTACAATAGTGTCGCCAGTGAATTATTCTATCGACGTCGCGACGCTGTAACATCCTCAATACGAGAATGTTACCGACAAGCAACAGATCCCACTGTCGCCTAAGCCTTCGACTCTTGTACTAGAACATTTTCTCTTATCTTAATGCCATGCCATGCTTATTCAATCACACATGCAACTTAATAACTTAAATAAACTGAATTACGAGATCATGAATAAATGTAAATACATATATATATGTCTGAAAGTATTTATAAAGTATACAGAACGTCTAACACATGTAAGTGATACAACAAAATGACATCCAGAGAACTATATTCTACATGAACATAGGTCTGGAAAGATGGACCCGATGACTAGTGACTACACCATAACACTCGTCCTCGAACCGGGTCTCCAAAAGCAATACATGGCTCACCGAAAGATGAATCCTGCAAAACAACTGGGAAGTGGTGGGGGTGAGTCTTGAGGATCTCAGTGAGTGGAGCTACAAAATAAGAAACTGAATTAGAACATCAGTGTGAAATCACTCAAACTTTAAGTGATTTTGTAAACTTGATTTGAAAACTAAATCTTTCTTTTAAACTGGAGAAAAAACTTTTTCTAAAAATGTTCTGTGAAAAAATATCTCTAGTACTGTGGAAAAACTTGGTGCATGGGGGCATTACGTATCGCCGTCCCCCCATATGCCCAACTAGAGCCAAAAGTAAAAATCTATGGCTTTGGGGCGTTACGTATCGCCGTCCCCCAAAGCACGCCACTTATGTCCCTGAAACTAGTGGACTTGGGCATTACGTATCACCGTCCCCCAAGCCACTGAACTAGAGTCGGTAGTGCTGATCCATGCTACTACCTGACCTTGAAACAGGGTCGAGGGGCGTTATGTATCGCCGCCCCTAGCCCTGAACTACGTGTGCACACAATCTCTGTCCGTCAATTCCGTAAGTAAGAGCATAGGTGGTTTTTTCCCTCATGCCTCGAAAAACAGAAAAGTATTGATGTTAAACTTTAAAACATTCAAATCAAATCTTACATAATAAATAACTGATAACTTAATAATGCTAATTCCCTAAAACTTTAAATTTAAGTCTGAAAAAATAACAAGTGAATACAAATCAAGTTTGAAAGAAAAAGCATCCACTCACATATTTGAAGTCTGGTCAAGCTTCTTTCACGTCGCTGAAGGGGAACGCGGCTTCTGATGACTATCTATATGGGATACACGAGCTTAGAATCACAATTTATAAAATACGGTTAGAAAATAAATTAAGTTCTTTAACCTTGTTGGATTACTCTCTTAGAACTTTATATCCCTTTAAAAAAATATAAAATAAAATTCAGGCCCTTAGTTACGCGTCGCAACTTCTAAAAACAAAATTTTGAATTTTTAGGTTCGCTTTGTGACGCCGGTCCCATCCGCGTCACGATGCGCCCGTGCAAATTGATTGCACATCTCTGCCTCATTCGCATCGCAACACGATGCCGATTCCAGAGGTAGATTTTCATTTTTTCTTGGTTAGTCCCCAAATCCATTTCATTTCAACATAATAATTCCAACACATCAATAACCATCATATAACACTCCCAAACATCTCATCTTCACCCAAAATTTATCGTTCATTCTTATTGCTTTAATTAAAATAAGACATAAAAACACTCCAATACATCAACTCATTCACACAAAATCACCCAAACTACATTATCATCAAACTAACAACACACCACAATCATCTAATTATCAAAATTCAAATCATCAAAATTTGGTTCATTTATTGCTTACCTTAACTCAATCTTCTCTTCCCCTAATATTGCCCATTTAATCCCAATTTTCCCTCTTCTTGGTTTAGCTTGAATAGATTACCTTGTATAGCTTCAAGTTTTAACAAGAAAAATTACAAAATCCCATTCCTTCTCTCCCTTAATCTCACGGCAAGGCAAGAAGGAAAATGAAGAAATATTTTCCCCTTTGATATTTTATCATTTACTTAAGCAATTTTTCTAGAAAAATCTAGGTAATGGAATTGTTGGGCTTGGGTTTCTTTCTTTCTCTCTTTTTTTTTGGCCCAAGTAAGAAAATAAAATGAAAGATTGGGCTTAAAGTTGAGTAAATATTCTTTGTTTCTAGTCGATACCGGAAATTATTTATTAACCCGGGAAAGAAAATCCCATGCGTCCCTAATGGAAATAAAACTATTTGGGGTCGTTACAAATTCTCCCCCTTAAAATGATTCATCCTCGAATCAAAATGTGTAAGGGACATAGTGCATACCTTTATTTGCGAAGAGTCGGGGGTATTGCTCTCTCATGGCTTATTCTGGTTCCCAATTAGCCTCTTTTTCCTTGTGGTGTGGCCAAATCACTTTGACCGAAGGAATCCATCGAGATCGTAGCTTCCTTATCTCTCTACCCATAATAGCTACTAGTTTTTCCGAATAAGAAAAGTCTTGATGGATATAAACTGTCTGGGGCTCCAACACATGAGATTCATCACGCAAATACTTTCATAACATAGATACATGGAAAACTGGATGTATCTTATCCATATTCAGTGGAAGCGCCAGTTCATAAGCTCTTCCTCCAACTCTCCGAATTATCTAGAACAGCCCGATAAATCTATGGTTGAGTTTACCCTTTTTGCCGATTCTCATGACTCCCTTGAAAGGAGAAACTTTCAGAAACACAAAATCCCCCACCTGAAACTCCAAATCATTTCTCCGGTGATCTGCATAACTCTTTTGGTGAATCTGAGCCGTACTCAACCTCTCTCTAATCAGCTTTACTTTTTCCACAGCATTTTGTACCAAATCCGGTCCTAATAACTTTTGCTCCCCTACTTTAAACCATCAAACTGGTGATTTGCACTTCCGTCCATACAAAGCCTCGAATAGTGCCATTTGAATACTTGTTTGATAACTATTATTATAAGCGAATTCTATAAGTGGCAGATACTGGTCCCAATTACCCTCAAACTCAAATACACAAGCTCGAAGCATGTCTTCTAAAGTCTGTACAGTGCGCTCTGATTGACCATCCGTCTGAGGATGGAAAACTGTGCTAAAGCGTAACTGTGAATCCAAAGCCTCATAAAATGACTGCCAAAACTTGGAGGTAAATTGAGAACCTCGATCGGAGACAGTTGAGATAGGTACTCCATGCAACGACACTATTTCATCTAGGTACAATTTGTTATATTGGGCTGCTGTGAAACTAGTCTTAACTAGAAGAAATGTTCAGACTTGGTCAATCTATCCACAATGACCCATATAGTATCACAAACCTTTGAGGTACGCGGGAGCCCGACGACAAAATTGTTGGGTTTTCTAGGTTAAACCAAGATCAAATTAAGCAAGAAATCATATGAATACTAAAGTAAGAATGGTGGAATCATACTTACAAAGAAAGGATGCGTTGAACACAAAAATTTACTTCCTTGATGAATTCAGCCAAGCTCCTTCTTTGAATTGAAATCCAAGCTTCATGCTTTGTTGTTGATTCCAAGCTCAAGGATTGGTTTCCCTATCACCTTGGATGATTCATTGAATGTGCTAGCAACTAGAAAATTTTGCAACAAAATCTTCTTCTTCTTCCTCCTAGTTTCGACCAAAGAAGAAAAAATGGAGAGAGTAATTTTGTTGGTAAAAAACCGTGAGAGAGAGAGAGGTGAAAGACTTGTGTTTTTGTTTCTAAAACAATTACTCATCAAATCAACTCCAATATTTGGTATATGCTTTTCTAAAAAGCCAAAACAAATTTGGAGGGAAAATAGCATTCAATGCTTCCAACTACTCCCATCACTCAAAAGTGACTAGAAGTCAATCACAAAAAAGTTGACAAGACTTCCATCACTTAAAGTGACTAATGATGTGACTCGTGATGTGACTTGTGGGCTCCACTTAAATTCAAAATCCGAGTGGGCCCGCAAACACATTTCGGGCTCGGGTTCGTTAATTCCGAAATAACGAATTTTCTGTTGCGACATAATTAAATCAAATTTAATTAAATAATTATGCCTATCAAAATTACTATTCACGTCGCTCGCGAATTAATTCTAAATTAATTCGTTCGCCCGAATTAAAATCCAATTTTAATTCTGCACCAAAATCTAATTTCGTTTTATATATCGATTAATTCCAAATTAATCGTTCTCTCTTTTTTCAAATAGTATTTTATCCCAGATAAAATCTCTCCGTAATTAATCCTAGATTAATTATGTTTGAATCATACGTCATCGATGAATCTTCGGGAAGCGACCCATGAGATCCCTGGATATGATGGCAGTAAATTCGGTCGTCGGACTATCCAACCACGTACGTACCTCGTCCTAGATTTTTACCGATTTACGAGACATTGTTGGCTTCTACCAAAGCACCGTGCCTACCCAATTCTCCAGAAATATTCTTAAAGGAATATATAATCTATGTCAGGCGTAGAATACATAGTATTACGTATTACGATCCAGTATCGGATGTCACATGCTAGGCCTGGGGCTAGAATTGTGTCTGCCCCGTATGAAGCATATATCAGATCTCTGGTAACTAGTCTCTATAATCGGATAATCATGACCTAGTCATATTATCCCGATGACTGCAGTACTAAGGAGTACTAGTTCCGTATCATGCGTGATCATCATCTCCATATGACTGAAGTGATACTTCCATCTTGACATCACACCCAATACACTACGATTCTCAATATACCCAGAAGAGGAGTACACAGAACCTGTTAAAGCCCCGGACGACCAAAACCAAAGTATATTGATTGTCGCAAGTATTAGCGATGCAAGTCTCAGGTTAAGACCAAATACATCTACCCTTATTCGGATTCCTAAGACACATAGTATACTACCAATGGGATTCTGAGGGGTCTATCCAGAGCGAAGCTGTTCCCGTACCATCGGTAAACACAACTTCCTATCACAATTGCATAAGTATCCAATACTTAAATATATGAGAATTATGCCGTTATGCTCCCACAACGAGCACAAGTGCAATACTAGTCTATTCCGCATTATCGATGTCCAGTCTCGATAATACTACGACTAGGGATATTTAATGATTAAACCTTAGTGGATTAATATTGTCTCATATTTTATTATTCTGGTACTAATCATATGGACTTTTATCATTTATGTATCTTGGTAATCCAATTACAAATGATAAAAGAGCAATTTCATTTATCACATAGTTAATTTATACAACAACGCCATGTTCTGTATAAATAGTGATGCTATGGGTCATAATTGTCCAACAATCTCCCACTTGGCCTATAGCCAATCACTCAAGTGTCCTACACTTGAACTATGTACGGGTCGCTCAAACTTCTGCTGAGAAATATCTTTCGTCAGCGGATTTGAAAGGTTATCATCTGATGCGATTTATTCGATCAAAACATCGCCACGATGTATGAATCGATGAAACAGTTGAAGTACAGACTTGGATCGTTGATGAGACCATTAATTCTTTAGCCTGTGTTGTAGCCTACCTCATTTGCTAACAGAACTACTCCTAATATAATTAGGAATTTTACAGATCCAAAAATTGCTTCCTTTGCTGCCTCAACTGCATCAATATTCCACTTTTGTTGTTTATTCGGCAACAGTATCTTGCTTGGAAGATTTCCAGCTCACTGTTCTGTTATTCAAACTATATAGTACCCTTATTGCGACTTACAGTCATCTTTGTCAGTTTGGAAACTTGCAACGGTGAACCCAATCACTTCAAGTTCTCATTCTCTATAGCATAAGAAAATATCCTTAGTTCGTCTAAGATACTTAAGGATGTTCTTAACATCAATCCAGTGACCATCACTTGGATTGGCCCGATTGTGACTCATTATGCTCAAAGCATATGAGACACCAGGTCGCGTACATTTCTTTCAATGTACGAGTTCTCGGAGAGTGCCAACAACTTTTAGATCTATCCCAGTAGATCCTTATTCATAGAATAAAGGTTGTCTCTCCCAAGTATTCTATGGAGAATTTTCTTGAAAGCCAAGTTTTCACCGATTATATTATGGGAATGTCATTTCCAAGAAATGACATGTCCTCATTATATAGGACAATCATTGTCAGTGCGCTCCCACTAACCTTCTTATACACACAAGAATTATCTTCGTTTAGAATTAAATCATATACCATTATGATCTTATCAAAATGTTAGTTCCAAGAAAGCAATGCTTGCTTCAATCCATAAATGGATCGAATTAACTTGCAAACCTTGTTTACATGTTTTGGTACGACAAAACCGTTAGGATGTTTATAAACATCCTCCAAAAGGTTTCCGTTGAAGGAAAGCGATTTTGATGTTCAGCTGCCATATTTCATAAATGAAACATGCAGCATTAGCAAGCATTATCCAAATGGATTTAATCATGGCAACAGGTAAAAGGTTTCGTCGTAATCGACACCATGTTGATAAGGATACCTTTTCGCTACAAGCCTAGCTTTGTACGTTTGTATGTTGCCATCCATGTATGTCTTCCTTGAAGACTCATTTAGTACCAATAGGCACAATGCCTTCCGGTAAAACAACCAATGTCTAAACTTGGTTGGTATACATGGAATCCATTTCGGATTTCATGGCACTTTGCCATAATGGGAGTCGATACCTTGTATTACTTCCTCATACGTATTCGGTTCGTATTCCTCAATAAAATTGACATCTTCATGAGGTGAGATCAGAAACCCATACCTCCCAGGTTGTTTTCTGACTCTCTCCGACTTACGCGTTTCTTGTGTATTCGAAGATCATTGGTACAGTTTCATCCCTGATGAATTGTTTGTGTTCCGTTAAGGAATCGGTGCCTGGAATAGTATTACTATGTTTTTCATCGAGTTTTACTTTCCTCTTACTTACCACTGCATATAGGTATTTCTTTTAAGAAAACCGCATGGAGAGAAACAATTACATTGTTCTCTTGTGATTTGTATAAGTACTATACTTTGGTCACCCTAGGATAACCCACATATTAGGTACTTATCCGATTTGGGTTTTAGTTTAGCATCATCCAAACATATGCCTAGCATTCCCAAATCTTCAGGAATGAGAAAACCCAATTTTTTTCCCGTTCATATCTAATGTGAAATCTGTCTAACAGATTTTTCATGGAACCTTATTCAAAATAAGTATTGCACTGTTTAATGCGTATCCCTAGAAGAAAAATGGTAGCTCAGAGCAACTCATCATTAACCTTACCATGTCCAACGAAGTTCAGTTTTTTTGTTCGGACACACCGTCAAATTGAGGTGTTCCGTGAAGAGTCCATATTGAAAAATTACTATACTCTTTCAAGTAATTGAGAAACTTATTGCTTAAGTATTTTCATCACTTTCCAATTGTGATGTTTTAATACTCTTGCTGGTCTGTTTTTATACTTCGTGTCGAAACTCTTTGAATTTATCAAAAGTTTCTGATTTATGTTTCATTAAGATACACATAACCATAATGCGATGCCACATCCGTAAAGTTTACGAAGTATTCATATCCACCTCTAGCCTAGCTAGATATGGGCCCACTTACGTCACAATGAACGAGGGCTAACAGATCGGTGGCACTTGCACTTTTACCAAGTAAAAGGTGTTTTAGGCACTTTGCCTAATAAACTAGATTCGTAGACATCATTTGATTAGAATAAAATCCTTCCTAGTACCCACTCTTCGAAAGTGTGGATATACGAGTCTTGTTAATGTGTCCCAGACAACAATGCCACAAATAAGTCTCATCTGATTAAATCAGTTTGAGCTATTTGTTTGTCATGTTATACGTTTGAGATTCATTTATATTCAAAATATAAATACTGTTATTCACATCTAATGTGCTTATCTCAATATCATCTTTATAAAATAAAACACTTAGTGTTCTAGAATATAAAGGTATACCCGCAACGGGTTATACTTAGATATAGGGATAATGTTTCTAGTCAAACTAGGTACATTATAACAGTTTCCTAATTTAAGTACATACCCAAAGGGTAGTTCCTAAACTTAGGTTTCTACGGTTAAAACAGCGACTCTCGTCCCGTTCCCGACTCGCAGGTAAATCTCAACTGAAGTCAGTCTTCTGCTAATCAGCAGATTCCGCACATCAGTACATATATTTATGTACCACATCTAGTATCAAAAATCCAATTTTGAAACTAGTAGTAAACATGTTTATGACAAACATGGTTGAAGTCGGAGCCTTGCCCCGCCTTCACTTTCTTCATGTCTGCCTTGTCCATACGGCAGTCACTCTTCAGTGACCCTGTTTGCCACATTTTAGGTAGACATCTTGGGATATGTCCTTTGTCTTCCCAGAAGACTGTGATGATTTAGCCTTTGCCCCTTTTAGAAGCTCGGGCTCTGCCTCCTTGAGCATATCCGTCAACTCTCCAAGAGTTTACTCTTGGTTCATAATGAACCTGCCCCAGCTTTCGGGTAGAGACTATAAGATCAAATCTTTTGTAGACTCGGCCACGTAGGTAATGCCTAGCTAACCTAGTTGATAGATGTCAGCAATCATCTGCGACACCTAGTGCTCGACAGATGTACCCTCTGACATACGCGAGCGAAAGAGCTTCTTTTTTAATTTCTACTTCTAAGATCTAAAATTAGATCTATAAAGTTCTTTTAATTTCAACATCATGGTGTAAGGATCTAATCCTTAATTCTGACGACGGAATTAAAGAGTCATTGCTGTAAGCATAACGGATTGAGCACTAAAGTTATCATCACCATGAGTCTTCCAAAACTCATACTCCACTATTTGCTCAACTCCAGGCTCAGGCCCGAGATGTTTCTCTATCAAATAGAATAACTTCTCAGTTCCCAGGACTATCCTGAGGTTTTATTCCCAATCTGAAAATTGGAGCCGTTTAAATACATTTTCTCCCAGGATTATGTTCTAAACGCTAATCTTTCAGTTATCTTGATTCCAATAGTCCAACTATCCAATAAACGATTTCGGGTACGATTGAATATAATGATTACTATAGTCTAACTATATAATCAACTATTATTTGATTGGTTAAATTCAAATATATTGATTACTATAATCCAATTATATAACCAACTATAAATGAAATAGTTTGAATACAGTCCAACTGTTTAATTTAAAACAATAATTAAATATTAGTCCAACTAATATATATTTAAATAATGACGAAAAATGAAATGAGCGTGTATTGGCAAGTATCTAAACGAAATTGTAAATTTAATACTTGCCTCCCACTATTTTTCGGCGAGCCTCTAACCTCTGTTGAGTACTCGGGAAACCTAGTTTCCTAGTGGGCTAGGATCCCGTTAAATAACACACAATCTTGACTTTGGCCAAAAATTGTATGAAACTTAATTAGGTAGATCTCTAAGATCAATTGGATCTCATCCAATTCCTAGATCTAGTAGGTGGACATCCAAGTCCGAAACATATATCTAATATATGTCAATATATTCAATATAATCCCTAACCTTTTTCCTCTGAATCTGCTAATCCTTGGCTTTGGCACAACAAGCTTAATGATTCCAGTTAAGCGGGACCCATTGACCTTGGAAAGCTTCGTAATCGATGTCGATGGACAAGAAGTGATCTTGAATTTAGCCAACAAATCACAACTTGGACAAGACATGCGATATGGAACAAAGCCTTCATGATTCAAACACATCCTCGATGGACAAAGGTCTTGACTTTGGCCAACAAACCAGTGCCAATCTTGGATCTTGAGAATGAATCACTCAATGGAAGGAAAATGCTTAATATTTGTTGAGTGTTTTTCGAGTAATTGGCAACCAATTAATTATCTTTGATTAGGTCTCATCATACACCCTTAAACATGCATTCTAAAAGCATAATAAGGCGCGGTAAATAAATTAATAATGATATGCGGATGGATATTTAAAATATTTTATTCCTAGAACAAATCTCTCTCTTTCCTCTCCCCGCCATCCCAAATCTTACTTCTACCCAATTACATAACATTTCTAAAGAAACCTCATTTACATTGAGGGGAATATGTGAGAAGAGAAATACAAAGAATCAAGAGGTAATAGGCTGGACACGTAGGTCAAATTTAATAAATTCTAAATTTATTACAACAATTTCCAAAATTGCCCTCACCCATCTAATATCCATCTGATATATATTATTCATACATCACATCCATGTATTCACACAAAGCATGTTATCAATCAATCTAATACAATTAATTAATCTTTAATTAATGATCATCTAATGTTCAAACAACGATTTGATTTACGCGAGTCCAACTCGTTTAAGAATAAGTACTCAAAGTACGAATTCTCGAATTATATCAAACTACAATATTAAATCCAATTTAATTTGTATTCAATACTAATTCTTTATTTAATTCCAAATTAAATAATTACACTTTTAATGTGTCTTTGCGACTTAGATTCTAAATCTAATCTTTATGGGTCTCAAAGGCCCAATTAACATCCAATGTCAATTTAATTAAAGTCCAATGGGCTTTTAATTAATTCATAAGGCATGGACTTTGGCAACCAAAGCCCAATAAGGAATCACCCTTTGCCACAAAATTAATGTTGGCCCATTAGGCCCAATTAAATTTTAAAGACTCAATTATCATATTTGGACTTTATGGAAATGGTTTTAGGCCCAATTGGATCCAACCAATTATCCTAAACCAAACTTGGCCCAACCAAGCCCATTAAGCCCAAATACAACATTATTAGCCCAATTCCAAATTAAGCCAAATTAATTAAATTCCAATATTCCTAATATCACAATTTAATTAACTAAAGTGTATTAGCCATAATTAATTAGTTAAATCAATATTTCCAAAACACCAATTACACTAATTAATCATGCTTTAATTAATCAACTTATGTCCAACACAAATTGAAGCAAAATCAATTCCAACATGCATTTTAAAATCCAATTAAATCACAAACTAATATATCTCATGCATTTTAAACACATCCAATTGTCTAAAATTCAAAAATCACCAAGAGCTACAAATGGGTTCACATTCGGCCAAGCCTCAAAATTTGGGGAAAATTAATCCAATTAATTTTTCATCAAATTGATCATGCACAACTCAAAGTTAACATATTATAAGCATGCTCAAACAAAAAATTTGAATAAAACATGCTCAAATCAAAAATACCCAAATCAAGATTAACAACCCTAAATTTAATTTCATGCTCAATTATGACTCTGATACCATTGTTGGGTTTTCTAGGTCAAACCAAGATCAAATTAAGCAAGAAATCATGTGAATACTAAAGTAAGAATGGCAAAATCATACTTACAAAGAAGGGATGTTGGATGCGTTGAACAAAAAAATTTGCTTCCTTGATGAATTCGGCCAAGCTCCTTCTTTGAATTGAAATCCAAGCTCCAAGCTTTGTTGTTGATTCCAAGCTCAAGGATTGGTTTCCCTATCACCTTGGATGATTCCTTGAATATGCTACCAACTAGAAAATTTTGCAACAAAATCTTCTTTTTTTTCCTCCTTGTTTCGGCCAAAGAAGAAAAAATAGAGAGAGTAATTTTCTTGGTTCAAAACCGTGAGAGAGAGAGAGGTGAAAGACTTGTGTTTTTGTTTCTAAAACACTTACTTATCAAATCAACTCCAATATTTGGTATATGCTTTTCTAAATAGCCAAAACAAATTTGGAGGGAAAATAGCATTCAATGCTTCCAACTACTCCCATCACTCAAAAGTGACTAGAAGTCAATCACAAAAAGGTTAACAAGACTTCCATCACTTAAAGTAACTAATGATGTGACTCGTGATGTGACTTGTGGGTCCCACTTAAATTCAAAATCTGAGTGGGCCCACAAACACATTTCGGGCTCGGGTTCGTTAATTCCGAATTAACGAATTTTCCGTTGCGACGTAATTAAATCAAATTTAATTAAATAATTATGCCTAGCAAAATTTCTATTCACGTCGCTCACGAATTAATTCTAAATTAATTCATTCGCCCGAATTAAAATCCAATTTTAATTCCGTGGAAAAATCTAATTCGTTTAATATATCGAATATATTATTTTATCGATTAATTCCAAATTAATCGTTCTCTATTTTTTCAAATAGTATTTTATAACAGATAAAATCTCTCCGTAATTAATCCAAGATTAATTATGTTCGAATCATACGTCATCGGTGAATCTTCGGGAAGCGACCCATGAGATCTCTGGAATATTGGCAGTAAATCCGGTCGTCGGACTATTCGAACACGTACGTATCTCGTACTATATTTTTACCGATTTACGAGACATGGTTGGCTTCTACCAAAGCACCGTGCATACCCAATTCTCCAGAAATATTCTTAAAGGAATATATAATATATGTCAGGCGTAGTATACTTAGTATTACGTATTACGATCCAGTATCGGATGTCACATGCTAGGCCTGGGGCTAGAATTGCGTCTGCCCCGTATGAAGCATATATCAGATCTCTGGTAACTAGTCTCTATAATCGGATAATCATGACCTAGTCATATTATCCCGATGACTGCAGTACTAAGGAGTACTAGTTTCGTATCCTGCGTGATCATCATCTCCATATGACTGAAGTGATACTTCCATATTGACATCACACCCAATACACTACGATTCTCAATATACCCAGAAGAGGAGTACACAGAACCTGTTAAAGCCCCGGACGACCAAAACCAAAGTATATTGATTGTCGCAAGTATTAGCGATGCAAGTCTCAGGTTAAGACCAAATACATCTACCCTGATTCGAATTCCGATAGACACATAGTCATACTACCAATGGGATTCCGAGGGGTCTATCCAGAGCGAAGCTGTTCCCGTACCATCGGTAAACACAACCTCCTATCACACTGGCATAAGTATCCAATAGTTAATTATATGAGAACTATGTTGTTATGCTCCCACAACGCGCACAAGTGCAATACTAGTCTATTCCGCAATATCGATGTCTAGTCTCGATAATATTACGACTAGGGATATTTAATGATTAAACCTTAGTAGATTAATATTGTCTCATATCTTATTAATCTGGTACTAATCATATGGACTTTTATCATTTATGTATCTTGGTAATCCAATTACAAATGATAAAAGAGCAATTTCCTTTGTCACATAGTTAATTTATACAACAACCCCATGTTCTGTACAAATAGTGATGTTATGGGTCATAATTGTCCAACAAAAATCCATAGTGATCTTCTCTCATTTCCACTCTGGATCATTTAAACTCTGCAGCTTTCTTGCTGGTTTTTGATGTTCAGCTTTAATCTTCTGACAAGTGAGACACCTTGTGATAAATTCAGCCACATCCTTTTTCATACCATCCGACCAATACAGATCTTTAAGGCCGTGATACATCATGATGATTCCAAGATGCATAGTCTAAGATGAAGTATGGCCATTTTCTAATATCGAGTATTTCAACTCTGGAACTGGAAGAATAAGAATTCTATTACGCTTCCTGATGAGGTTTTCACCGTCTAAACAATACTCATCCTCCGTACCTTACTGTAATCGACATCTAATATGTGGCATCTCAAGATCTGCTTCTTGTGAAACTCTGATTTCATCGACAAGGGTGGATTTAACTTAAATCTGCACCAACAACTCTCCTTACGTCGTCACTTGGAAATTCACTCCATCCAGCACATAACTCTGCATTTGTCTGACTGGGCACCATCGCTTCATTGGCAAATGAGCCAAACTTCCCATAGACTTCATGCTTAAGGCATCTGCCATAACATTATCTTTGCCCGGATGGTACTGAATGGAGCAGTCATAGTCTTTTAAGAACTTCACTCATCTCCACTGCCTCAAATTAAGCTCCTTTTGACTTTGGATAGACTTAAGGCTTTTGTGATTGGTGAAAATTTCAAACCTTTCACCGTATAAATAATACAGCCATATCTTCAGAGCAAATATTATTGCAACCATTTCCAAGTCATGAGTGGGATAATTTTTCTTATAAGGCTTCAATTGTCTGGAAGCATAAGCAATCACTTTCCCTCTCTGCATCAAAACGCAGCCTAAACCCACTCTAGAAGCGTCTTAGTACACTGTAAATCCTCGTGATCCTGCTGGCAATGCAAGAATAGGAGCAGTAGTCAATCAGCACTTAAGTTCCTGAAAACTCTTCTCACAAGCATCAGTCCACTCAAACTTCAAATTCTTCTAAGTCAGTCGAATTAGTGGAGCAGCTATCCTGGAGAAATTCTCTATGAATCTCCTATAATATCCTGCTAATCCCAAGAAACTACGAATATCTATTACGCTTTTAGGCCAATTCCAATTTTGAATAGCTTCAATCTTCTGGGAATCTACTCCAATTCCTTCCTTAGATACCACATGCCCCAAAAATACTACAGTTTTTGTTAGCATACAGTTTTTGTTCTCTAGTCAACCAAAATTCACACTTCGAGAAATTAGCATACAGTTTTTGTTCTCTCAGTGACTGCAACAACTGGTGTAAATGTTCTGCATGTTCATGCTCACTACGCGAATACACCATAATATCGTCAAAAAAGACTATCATGAACCGGTCCAGAAAAGGCCTAAACACCATGTTCAAAAGATCCATAAACGCTGCATGGGCATTAGTCAAACCAAATGACATTACTAAAAACTCGTAATGCCCATATCTGGTTCGAAAAGGCATCTTTGGGACATCACTCTCTCTAATCTTCAATTGATGATAACCCGAGCGCAGATCAATTTTTTAGAAACACTACGCCTTCTGCAACTGATCAAATAGATCATCAATTCTTGGCAGTGGATATTTATTATTGATTGTCACCTTATTCAGTTGTCGATAATTTATACATAATCGCAGTGTCCCATCCTTCTTCATCACAAACAACACCGGAGAACCCCACGGGGACACGCTGGGGTAAATAAAGCTCTTATTCAGCAAGTCTTGTAATTGCACCTTCAACTCTCTGAGTTTTATAGGGGCCATTCTGTATGGCGAAATCGATATAGGCTGGGTTCCTGGTATAACGTCTATACAAAATTCAATCTCCCTATCCCGAGGTAATCCTGGCAACTCGTCTGGAAACACATCATCATACTCCATTACCACCAGGATCTTTTCAAAATCTTTATTTTCCACTCTACTATCTGTTACATATGCCAAGTAACCCATATTCTTCTTCTGGAGTAGCTTAAATGCATGCATAGCTGATATCAAATTATGAGGCGCTACAGTTCTATCTCCCTGATAGACTTTTACTGGTCTATCGGGAACGTATAGCGTAATGGTCTTCTCCAGACAATCAAGTATCGCATGGTGCTTAACTAGCCAATTCATCCCCAAAATGACATCGAAGCTCCAAATACCCAACACTACTAAATCGGCTTAAGAAAGGTATCCGTCAATATCTATAGAACACTGCCTCACACCTTGTGTAGATTCTAAGGGGTCTCCTATAGTGATAAGGTAGTCTAAAGGCTTGATGTCCCTACCCATCTGAGTGACAAAGCATAATGCCATAAAAGAATGTGTAGCACCCGAATCAAATAATGCCCTTGCTTTCACAGAATCAATCAGCAATATACATGTGACAACCGTATTGGATGCCTGCGCCTCCTGGGGGGTTATGGTATACACCCTGCCTTGAACTCTACTCGAAGAAGCATGTCCCCGATCACCAACTGACTGCCCTCTACCTCTAATTGTATGTCCTCTACTCACTGGCCTCTGCTCTCATTCTCCTACACTTCTGTTAAGCTGTGGCTGGGGTGTAGATGGGGCGGCACTGAAAGATGGCAACTGCTCTGCTGGTACCAGACAATGTCTCTTCAAATGACCCATCTGCCCACACCGATAACAACCTCTACTCCCAGATCTACAAGTCATGGTATGTGCTCGTCCATAAATTGAACATTGTGGTAGGGTTCGCCCAGGCTGGGCTACCGAGGGAGAGGAAACTGCACGAAAAGTGACATTCTGAGTTGGCCTACGATCCTGGCCCCTTGAATTGAACCCATATCTCGACGCTCCTTAGGTGGAGTTGACATATAATGCTGTCTACAAGGGCGACTCTGTTGCGGCCTAGTCATCTCATCTGATCTAGATTTATTTCGGGACTCCCTCTCTGCTTGTCTCTCTTTAAACCATGCTTCAAACTACAAAACAACATCTAATACTTGGGTATAGGTAGTGGTCTTTGTGAAATGAATGGAGCAGAACAAATAATCTCGAAGCCCATTCACAAACCTTTTCACCTTTATTTCTTTTGTACTGATTAGATGTGGGACATAGCGAGAAAATCGTATAAACCGTATGTCATACTCAGAAATAGTCATCTGCTCGCCCTGAACCAGCTGTTCAAACTCATGGGCTCTGGCATCCTTGATACTCTACAGCAAAAATCTAGACAGAAAGGCCATACTAAACTCAGCCAATGTCAGAGGATGAGCGTTTCGTCGCGGACCATCCCGAAATGACATAAACCATGTGTTGGCGACATCTCTTAGCTGAAAACTAACTCCACTGCTCTCTCTGTAGAACACACCAAAGCTTTGCATATCTGATCTAATTCCTATATGAAACCACATGGATCGTGGGAGGTCTCTACTCCTGAGAATGTTGGAGGATGAAACTTCTGGAAGTCATGTAATGATACAAGTAGCTCTTATCGCTGCATAACCTGAACCGTTACTAGAGGTGGCTCATGTGGCTCACCAAACAGTAGTTTCTCCAAATATACCAGACAATGACCCATTTACCAACACCGATAACAACATCTTCTCTCAGATCTATATGTCCCGGTATGTGCTCATCCATAAATTGAACATTGTGGTAGGGTTCGCCCAAGCTGGGCTACCGAGGGACAAGAAACTACACGATAAGTGACGCTCTAAGCCAGCCTATGGTCGTGACCCCCTTGAACTGAACCCATATCTCGACACATCGTAGGCAGAGCAGATATCTGTTGCTGTCTACTAGGGCCACTCTGTTGCGGCATAGTCTTCTCATCTGATCTAGATTTCTTTCGGGACTCCCTTTCTGCTTGTCTCTCGTTAACCCGTGCTTCAAACCGCAAAGCAGCATCTAGTACTTGGATATAGATAGTGGTCTCTATGAAATGAATGGAGTGGAACAAATAATCTGAAAGCCCATTCATAAATCTCTTCACATTTATTTCCTCTTTACTGATTAGATGTGGGGCATAGCGAAACAATCGTGTAAACCATATGTTATACTCAGAAACTGTCATCTACTCGCCCTGAACCAGCTGTTGAAACTAACAGGCTCTGGCATCCTTGATACTCTGTGAAAAAAATATAAACAAAAAGGCCGTACTAAAATGTCGGAGGAGGAACGTCTCATCGCCGACCATCCCGAAAAGACATAAACCATGTGTTCGCAACATCTCTCAACTGAAAATGAACTAAATTCATTGCTCTCTCTATAGAACACCCCAAAGCTGTGCATATCCCATCTTATTCCTCAATGAAACCACAAAGATCAAGGGAGGTCTCAACTCCCGAGAACGTTGGAGGATGAAGCTTCCGAAAGTCAAGTAATGATATAAGTAGCTCTTGTCGCTACATAACCTTAACCATTAGTGGAGGTGGTTCGTGTGGCACAACATAAGGTCCAACTCAGAATGTAGTAGGGTCTAGTATATTTGGAGAAACTACTATTTTGTGAGCCATGGATACTCCTACTGGTGAAAGTGGAACAGGAACGGTGGGTTCTACAGCTCTCGGCTTTATGTCTGATGGTTGCGGTTGACGGATAATTAATTAGGCTAAGGTTGCTTCTGACTGCTGAATCTGTTACAAGTCTGTAACTACTGGGTCATTGGGCTGGGCCACAGACGCAGCTCTACCTTCCCCCACAATACTCTCATGAACTGACTCCACTCCTTGCCCCCAATCTAGATCAGAGGGAGGCACTACTGATCTCTAATCCAGATTTATGCCCTGAGGTACCCTACCGCGCCTAAGTCTACCCCTTACTTTGGTCATTCCCTTGGGCAGCATGGAATTCTAAGAAGTTAAGAGAGAAAAGAAATAGTCAATTACATGTAAAAGAATTGTAAGTGATTAAAATGATACAAGCCTCGAGGTAAGGTTACTAGAGTAAACAACCACTTATATATAGTAGTATATATAGTAGTACACTGGGTATACTACTTATACAAGCCACTGCTACTCCCTTACTGCAGTCACTGACTCCCTAAACCATGCTCTAATACCATCTTTGTAACATCTCCGATACGGGAATGTTACCAGCAAGTAACGGATCCCACTATCGCCTAAGCCTCTGACTCTTGTACTATAACATTTTCTCTTATCTTAATGCCATGCCATGCTTATTCATTCACACATGCAACTTAATAACTTAAATAAACTAAATTATGAGATCATGAATAAATGTAAATACATATATATATGTCTGAAAGTTTTTATAATGTATACACAACATCTAACACATGTAAGTGATATAACAAAATGACATCCAGAGAACTATATTCTACATGAACATATGTCTGGAAAGATGGACCCGATGACTAGTGACTGCAACATAACACTCGTCCTCGAACTAGGTCTCCAAAAGCAATACATGGATCATCGAAAGATGAATCCAGCAAAAGAACTAGGAAGTGGTGGGCGGCGAGTCCTGAGGATCTCAGTGAGTGGAGCTACAAAATAAGAAACTGAATCAGAACATCAGTGTGAAATCACTCATACTTTAAGTTCTTTTGAAAACTTTCTTTGAAAACTGAATCTTTCTTTTAAACTGGAGAAAAACCTTTTTCTGAAAACTTTCTGTGAAAAAATTATCTCAGATATTGTGGAGAAACTTGACGCATGGGGGCGTTACGTATCTCCGTCCCCCATACGCCCAACTAGAGCCAAGATCCAAGACTTTGGGGCGTTACGTATCACCGTCCCCCAAAGTATGCCACTCTTGTCCCTGAAACTAGTGGACTTGGTGCATTACGTATCGATGTCCCCCAAGCCACTGAACTAGAGTCGGTAGTGTTGATCCATACTACTACATGACCCTGTAACTAAGGTCTAGGGGCATTATATATCACCGTCCCCCTAGCCCTGAACTACGTGTGCACACGGTCTCTGTCCGTCAATTCCATAAGTAAGAGCTGAGGTGGGTTTTTCCCTCATTGCCTCGAAATACATAAATGTATTGATGTTAAACTTTAAAACTTTCAAATCAAATCTTACATAATAAATAACTGATAACTTAATAAAGCTAACTCCCTAAAACTTTAAGGATAACTCTGAAACAATAACAAGTGAACACAAATCAACTTTGAAAGAAAAACATCTACTCACAGATTTGAAGTCTGGTCAAGCTTCCTTCACGTCGCTGGAGGCGAACATGGCTCCTGATGAGTATCTATATAGGATACACGAGGTTAGAATCACAATTTATAAAATACGGTTCGAAAACTTATTAAGTTCTTTAACCTAGTTGGATTACTCTCTTAGAACATTTCTATCACTTTAAAGAAATGTGAAATAAAATTCAGGCTTTTAGTTATGCGTCACTACTTCTAAAAAAAATTCTGAATTTTTGGGTTCACGTTGCGACGCCGGTCCCATCCGCGTCGCGACGTGCCCATGCAAATTGATTGCACATCTCTGCCTTATTCGCGTCACGACACGACACCGATTCCAGGGGTAGATTTTCATTTTTTATTGGTTAGTCCCCAAATCCATTTCATTTCAACATAACAATTCCAACACATCAATTACCTTCATATAACACTCCCAAATATCTCATCTTCACCCAAAATTTATCATTCATTCATATTACTTTAATTAAAACAAGACATAAAAACACTCAAATACATCAATTCCTTCACACAAAATCATCTAATTATCAAAATTCAAATCATCAAAATTTGGTTCATTTAATGCTTACCTTAACTCAATCTTCTATTCCCCTAATATTGCCCCTTTAATCCCCATTTTCCCTCTTCTTGGTTTAGATTGAATAGATTACCTTGTATAGCTTCAAGTTTTAACAAGAAAAATTGCAAAATCTCATTCCTTCTCTCCTTTAATCTCACGGCAAGGCAAGAAAGAAAATGAAGAAATATTTTCCCCTTTGATATTTTATCATTTACTTAAGCAATTTTTCTAGAAAAATCTAGGTAATAGAATTGTTGGGCTTAGGCTTATTTATTTCTTCTCTTCTTTTCTTAGGCCAAGTAAGAAAATAAAATGAAAGATTGGTCTTAAAGTTGAGTAAATGTTCATTGTTTCTAGTAGATCCCAGAAATTATTTATTAACCCGGGAAAGAAAATCCCCTACATCCCTAATCGAACTAAAAATATTTGGGGTCGTTACAAATGCACATAGTCTTTTATGTCACGACGCGGGCTAAGTTTCGGCAGGTTACATTATTGAGTCTGTGTCGCAACGCATAGTATGTTGCGAATCACGACGCGTGAACAATAAATTTTCCATTTTGCCATTTTTGTCTGTTTTTCAGTTGTTTTAGCCCGAGTTGATTCCATTGAGTCCCAAAACTTTATTTATCTGTAAAATACACAAAAACACATTAAAACGTTCTACAAACTCAAGAAACTAAACAAAATATTAATTCAAAAGGGCTGTAAATATTGATATATTTTCCGTTCATCACACCCCCAAACCTAACATTTTGATAGTCCTCGAGCAAAACAAACAGAAACAAAATTAAATAAACAACTAAGGCTAAATTAATCTAAGCCACTTTCATAGGGATCGCGGTTGCATTTAGCATATGCAACAAGAATTTAAACCCCCAGGTGTCCATAGTGGTCGAGTTGTAGTCTCTTGACGGTTTTCAGTGTCGATACCCACAAACGTCAATTAAATACAAATAAACAAAAGTTAAAAGAAACAAAATAAATAAATTAAAAATTCAAATAAAAAGTGAAATTCTTATCCAAGTTTTCTTTCTAAATTACCAAATAAGTAAATTATCCTATTCTTTTTACCATTTTTTATATATACATTTAACAATGTAGTAATCAATTCATTGTGCCCACAATATTCACAAGTGCAGTTGACAAGAGAGTAATATTTTTGTCCTAAAGTTATGTTAGAGTTTACATCTTTTGGCAATGAAAGTTTATTTATAGACAATAAATATTTTTTTCAAGCTTTACCTTTGACGTGAACAATCACTGCTTACTGAGGCAAGATGTCCGGTTACTGAGTAAAAGATTTTTAAACTAGTTAAGCTCTATCGTTTGACACGAACAGTCACAGCTTACTGAGGCAAGATGTCCGGTTACTAAGTAACAACTTATTTATTATCTAACTAACTCAAGCCATACCATTTGACGTGAACAGTCACCGCTGGCTAGGCAAGACGCTCAGTTACTAAGTAAAAGCTTGTTCAGTTTTTATTCATCAATTCTTATATATTTTTTTAAATAAATATTTCATTGCCTTTAGGAGCTATCTCCAATAAACTAGAGAACTGAATATTACAAATTTGTCACTTACACCTCACGTTCATATGTTACCGTGTATGTTTATAATACCTATCAAATGAGCATATGAAGGTCAAATTTAATCAATATTATGGAGAACTCATAAATTTAAATAATTCAAAAAGAAATAAAAAAAAATTATTTTGTTAAGAATTAGTTTGAGATATGTCTCAGGAGGGGAAACTCCTTACACAACTATGTCAAAACAATAATTTCTCTGGGTTAGTTAAAAATTAACAAAAATAACAATGAAACAAACACAACAAAAAAATACAACAAAGAAATTTAAAAACAAACTAGTCAACAAAGCAAAAATAATAAAACACAACAAATACAAACTAGTCAACTATCCTCTCCCCAAAATAATTGAGACATTGTCTCCAATGTCTTAAAAATCAGAAGAATAGTTTAGAAGACATCACATGGTTAGTGTATAAAAGAAACATCCATTAAACAAAACAAAAAATATAGGAAATAACAAGATAGAGCATACAATAATCACCCCCAAGATAGAGCATACAATAATCACCCCCAAACCTAAATTTAGCATTATCCCTAATACAATACAAAACAAAGTAAAAAAAAAAATTTGAACACTACCGTGCAAATCGCTTGATTTGTTAGACACCATTCATTGATCGCTCATGTTTTTACTGGTAGATTGGTTTGCTTTGCTTTAAATGCTCCGTCTGTGTTTTTTCCTTAAAAAAATTACACACAAATTAAAAATGCTACAACATGTGTACATAAAATATGAAAATAAGAATAAAAATAAAAATTTGCATGGGTTGCCTCCCCGCTAGCGCTAAATTTATCATCTTCAGCCAGACATGTCTGAAGATTGTCCTTCAAGAGGCTTCAGTGTGGTTTTGGAGATCATAAAGAGAACGATCGCATGTGTGTTTCTCTTCCATCATCTTTTCCAAAAATAAGGTGGCCAAAAGGATTTTGTCTGACTCAGTTCTTGTGCCACCGTCTTACACTTTATAGATCTGTGTGGTTCTGAAAGGAAAGAAAGAAAATCAAAAGTTCTCATATGATGCTTGACTTTGAATGGTTGTGCCATTCTGTCAAGCTTTTGTGCAATGTCCTCGATATGTACTCCCCAATGATGTGATGTCTCAACTGGTGTCATGAGATTCTCATTATGCTTCCACATTTGCTCTTGTATTTGCCCTGTATCTTGTTCCATCATTTCTTCACAAATGTATTTTAACATTTCTGTATTCAATTCTTCATTTGACATATGTGTAAAGCATGCTCTAAAAGTGTCAATCTGAGGATGTAAAGATATGTTTGTTTATAGTTCTTCATCCTCTGTGATTAGCATAAATAGTTCGGGTAGCTCTTATGTTTGTTTCTCTTCACAAATGCAATCAGTGACCAGATAAGTATCCAGATCAAATTGAGATTCTGTTTGTTCGGGCTCTTAAACTGATACCTCTACCTCACCCTCCTCATATGTTAAGGTGTCATCATGAATCTTTTTGTACTCGAAGGCTTCATCGGTGTCATCTGAAAATATTTTGTGAGGTATGTAGCTTTGGTTTTCAATTAATTGTCTCACTTGATCTGTCATTCTCTGTATGGTTGTTGCCTGACTCCGAAATTTTATATTAAGTTCAGCTTCCCATTTCATGAACATCTCGAATGATATTTGAACATGTTAGTAAAATGTTCATCTTGTTTCTTGAGCATGTCGATCAACGGTTCTAACACTGGTGGTTCTGGCTCTTGAAGATCGTAGATTGATGATGGATAAGATGGATAATAAGATTCAGTAAAATATGTGGGTTTTTCATTATCATACCATGAATGATTTTGATAATTCTGCCACCCTGAATTGTAGTTGAACGTGCAATGATATCTAGGGTGGTTTCCAGCACATACCTCACATCTTATTATTCTGCCTTGTAATGGCTGATCAAATGTTGTGTTATCTGACATCCACTAATAGTTGTTGGGCTGGACAACAGGCCACATAAAACATGACTGATGCTCCCTTATGTGGGTTGTATCTTCATCTCTTAAAGCTCTTAATGCTTCCATCGCCCAATAATTATCCATTTTCAACCTCCTGAAATAAAATAAACAAATAAAAATAAAGAAAATTGGATACAAGTAAAGTAAATAGCTTCAAAATTAATACCGCAGAAAAATAAGTCCCCGATAACGACGCCAAAAACTTGATCTGTGAAATAACTCATGTTAAGCAAGCGCACGTATCGCTCAAGTAGTATAAAAATATCGATTCCACGAGGACCTAATTTCTTTACTATTATTAATTATTGACGTTAAATGTTTACTAGTATCTAATTGAGGTTGGAAGGGTTTGTTCGCTGGTTAAAGTTGGATTTGATTAAACTAAATAAATAAATAAAAATACCAAATAAATACAAAGTAAATTAATAATAAAGAAAACATCCAGGGTTGTGAATCCTCCCAATATTACTCTAATGATGAATTGAATCTCCTATACAATTGTAATAAATCAGTTGTTAACTTGGAACACGAAAATATGAAAAAGCCTCTATCGATGGTCAGATGCAAACACCCAAAATAATCCAATTAACTATATGTCTATGTTAATTAAGAAACTCTGTATTCATTAAGATCAAGTTCCAATTGTGGCTACCCACGCCCGACATGTATATGTCTTTTCTAGAAGAAAATATCTAAGGTGAGATCGTGAGCTATTGAATCAAATGCTGAAACCAAAAATCCCTTTTCCAAGTTCATTTTAAGTTTACCACATCAATCTTGTTAGTGATCAGGCAACAAGAAGAATTAAGGTTAAGATTCAATAAACAAACCAAAGCTTCACACATTATATAAAGAAAATCAATTATTAAACTCGTGAATATTGTTCTTCATCACTTCCCTAGAATAAAAATAAAATACTGGGGTCAGAGAATCCATCTTTAATATTTCAAATGTATAAATCTCACTTTATTATAATATAAAAATTGTCAGTGTTACTCGATTAATTAAGTCAAACCAGCCATAAAGGCGGTGTTATTATTTGTCCATAAACCAGCCATATAGCCGGTAATCATCTGTGACCTAAAGACCGACCATATAGGCGGTATCACATTATGTCAAATAAATAAAATCAGCCATTAAGGCGGTATCAACATTAATCCTTATTATTAAATAAAATTTCCATATTATAAAATAAATGAGATTGATATACCTTATCATATTAAAGGTTTCACCCTTCCCCCTGCGGAAATTAAATACAAAATATAAAAGAAAGATAAAACAAACAAACTATTATTACTACTAAAAATAAAAATAAAATACTATCTCTATATACAAACAAGATACAATCCTCAATTCCTTATTAAGAAAGCTAAGGAAAGTATGAAATTTACAAATGAAATCAAGCTCTATTTATAGGCAAAATTTTGCCTCCACCAAAGATGGCACCAAACAGTCCACCAAATCCTCCACCAAACATGTTTGGTGGAAGTTTGACAATTGTAAATTGTCATTTTCCAATTTTTGTTTTTGTTTTTGATAATGATTTTAATAATTACGCATAACAAACTTTGGATTTTTCATTAATTTTGGTCTTCAAAACTTCAGAATTCGAAATTCTTATGAGTATGAAAATTGGAGATCTTTGAGTCTTCTTTCATATGGAACTTGAATCACCTCAATCCGATTGTTGGGAAGCAGCCGCGAGTGCGCAGCGGAAAATCAAAATTATTATGCCGCTTTCCCTTTGCCCAAGACCCATTTGTTTTGATTATTCTACAAGCCTAGGCATGTTACTATATATTCTAAGCATAAAACTCATAAAACATGCAAAGAACGGAAACCTCAACATGCTAACTATCATAAGAACTTTAATTAAAATAAAGAAAGAAAAAGACTTACTTGAACCGAAGACTCGTCCAGTCCTCCCTCCAATCTACAAGCTTTTCTCGAACTCAGCAAGCTCTTCCACGTTCCAAAGAGCCACCCAAGTGTGTGGCCTCCAAAGATGCACACACCAAAGCCAAAACTCAATGGCAAGACTACGCCTTGAGTGCACGGGTATTTTGCCATTGGTACTAGCCTAGACAAATACCTCAAAACTTTTAACTCGAGGTTCCTCTAGTCAATTAGACTTAAGGATCCTCAAAATCAGTGTCTTACTCTTAAACTTTAGAGTTGCTCACTTATATAAACCCAAGATATGAAAGGTTTTGGTGTAAAAAATTTGTGAAGAATTCCTTTGGTTTATATATAGTGCTCCAAAGACAAAAAAAATTAATTAAGCATCTGATGTCGGATAAAAGCTAATTTAATCTTCGCCATTGAATCTTAATTTAGTGGTTTAATGAGATTATAAAACCCTAATAAGAGTTTGGGCCGAATTGTAATTCAAAACAAATAACAAAAATAAAAAATTTACTATTCACATTACTATTCACGTTAGTAGTAAAAAAAAAAATTATTCCAATTCCCAAAGTGCCCACATCGTCATTCACCAATCCCTAAGCCACTATGGAACCTCATAAATGATCTGTTCAATAATTAAACACATTGAACCATTTATGAATAATTCCTACAACAATCATATATGATGTTATATTTGTACTGTGCACTATTAACCATTGATTACGACTTTGTTGTGTATGACTTTTTGGGTTTCCCTCAAGATGGTTTCGATTTCAATGACCAAGGTTGACATCTAGCAACATGCCAAAGCCCCTAAATGATAAGGAAAGATATATATACCGATTATGTATGCGATTTACATATGATACGGTCCCTAGCCTCACTGTATCCCTACCTATTGACCTAGGGTACGGAAATTGTCTACACATATAGTCAAAGGTATAATGTTGATAGTGTCATGAATCATGCTAACCCAAGAATCTCACATGATTCTTCAGTTGTGGCCACAGTCTTAAGCACTGATCACACATATCAACCCCCGAACTGGAATACTACTCTTATAAGAAAATATTATCCGAGAGAGTGGCGATTCTCTGTTGTATCTTTACAAACTTCATGTGTTTCAACAAATGACCTAATCATACCCTTATAAACGGATCTTTTGAACCAGGGAAGGAGAATGTCAAAGTTATTTGATCCACACATAAGATTATAAAGACCTCAAGTCTAAGGACTAGTCATATAATCGATACATGAAAGTTCTCACAGTCACATGGGATAAACACTCCATATGAAAACTTTCGGCGGTCAGTTCGATGGACACGAGCAACTCATGCATCCATATGATACACCAAGCGGATGGATCTGCGCTAGTAGCCTATGAGATCGGCTACCCCACTTAAGGGCGGATCATATCATCATGCTAGTCTCTCCGTTTTGTGAACACCTAGATTATTCACAAAACTATGACTATGAACATTTAAGAGTAATGATTCTCATAAGGTGTGGAAGCCATCTTCTTATTACTCCAAGGGCTTTATTACAGTGTTGATGATTCATATAAATTATGTAAGACATGTATAATAAAGATTACCATTTTATTAATTAATGAAAATATTACAAATACATGTACATATAGCCCATCCACAAGTTAGGTATAGAGCATATCCCTAACCATCTCCCACTTGCATTATAGCCAACTAGTATGAATCTGGACACCATACTCTCGGGTGTGCCTATCATGCTTTTGTTGAGTCAGCCCTTTAGTCAGAGAATCTGCAAGATTATCTTTTGTGGGTATTTTCTCTATAATAACTTCTTTTCTCTCAACAATCTCCATGATGAGATGAAATCGCCTGAGTACATGCTTGGATTTTTGGTGGGACCTTGGTTCCTTTGATTGAGCAATGGCGCCCATGTTGTCACAGTACATCGTGACGCCATTCTTTATCGCGGGAAGCACTTCCAGCTCCGTGATGAACTTCTTTATCCAGACTGCTTCTTTTGCTGCCTCAGATGCTGCAATATACTCAACTTCAGTGGTGGAGTCCGCTGTAGTTGACTGCTTTGAGCTTTTCCAACTTACAGCACCGCCATTTAAAGTAAACAGATATCTTGTTTTCGATCTGTTGTCATCCATATCGGTCTGAAAGCTCGCATCACATTAACCAATGACTTTCATCTCAGAACAATATTCGTATGTCAAAAACACATCATTAGGTCTTCTTAAATACTTGAGGATTGTTTTGACAGCTGCCCAGTGTTGCTCATCACGATTTGTCTGATACATTCTTGTTATGCTAAAAGCATAAGAGACATCAGGTCTTGTACATAGCATGGCGTACATGATCGATCCTATTGCTGAAGCATAAGGGATCCTACTCATACGCTCTCTATCTGATAGGAGTATGTGGACATTGCTCCTTAGATAATTTGATTCCATGAAAAGTAGGTAAATTATCTCTTTTGGAATCTCCTATTTTGAATCTTTTCAAAACTTTATCTATGTACGTAGATTGAGAAAGTCTTAACAACCTCTTAGATCTATTACGATAGATCTTAATGCCGAGGATGTAGGCTACTTCTCCCAAATCTTTCATGGAGAAATTCTGAGATAACCATTGCTTGATGGCTTGCATCATGGGAATACCATTCCCGATGATTAATATGTCATCGACATATAATACAAGAAATACAACATCACTCCCACTACTTTTCCTGTAAACACAAGGCTCGTCTACATTTTTGATGAAGTCAAATTCTTTGATTGTCTCATAAAATCATATATTCCAACTTCTGGAGGCTTGCTTGAGTCCATAAATGGATCGTTTAAGCTTGCATACTTTATTATGATCATCCTTAGATGCAAACCCCTCAAGTTGTGTCATATAGACTTCCTCTACGAGGTTCCCATTAAGGAAAGTTGTTTTGACATCCATCTGCCAAATCTCATAATCAAAGTGTGCAGCTAGTGCCAGTAAAATTCGAATAGACTTTATCATTGCAACAGGCGAGAAGGTTTGGATGTTACCTTCTGCATTAGTTTTACGCTTGTAAATCCACTTACAGCCTATGGGTTTTATCCCTTCAGGTGCATCTACCAAGTCCCAGACTTGATTCTGATACAAAGAGTCTATTCGGATTTCATGGCCTCGAGCCACTTGACTGAATCAATGTCACACATTGCTTCGTCATAACTTATCAATGACCTGAACATGTTCCTCATTAATATGGAGACCATATCTTTCAGGTTCATGTCTTTCCCTACCAGACCTTCTGAGTTCATAACCTTGTGGTTGTTCCGTCACCGCCCTTTTGAGGGGTCTGGGGTTTAATTCTATGTTAGTTTGTTCTTCTCGTACCTCTTCGAGGTCAAGTCTACTCCCACTACATTTCTTGAGAAGGAATTCATTCTCTAGAAATTTAGCATTTCGTGAGACAAATGTTCTTTGTTCATTTGGGACGTAGAACACACATGCTCTTGAGTTCAAGGAATATCCTACAAACATACATTTAACTGCCCTATCATCCAATTTGTTAGTTTGTGTGAGCTTGACATATACGTCGCATCCCTAAACTCTTAGATAACTAAGACTATGACGTTTTCTATACCATAACTCATATGGTGTTTGACTAACAGTCTAGGAATGAACTTGGTTTAATAGTAGTGTTGCAGTTTCTAAAGCAATACCCCAAAATGAAAGAGGTAGATCCGTGTCTGGCATCATTGATCGGACCATATCTAATAATGTCTGATTTCTCCTTTCGGAGACCCCATTATGCTGTGGAGTTCCTGGAGGAGTCCACTGGGAAATAATGCCATTTTCTCTCAAGTAATCTTGAAATTCGTTGCTTAAGTATTCACCACATTGGTCAGACCTTAAGGACTTTTATTAAGCTGGTTTTCTACTTCAGCCTTGAAGTCTTTGAATTTCTCAAAGGCTTCATATTTGTACCACATAAGGTACACATACCCATATCGCGAATGATCATCGATAAAGGTAATGAAGTAGGAGAATCCACCTCTAGCGGTGACTGACATTGGTTTGCATACATCAGAGTGTATGAGTTCTAATGTCTCCGCTGCACGCTGTCATTTACCTTTGAAGGGTAATTTTGTCATTTTACCAAGTAAACAAGACTCATAAGTTCCATAAGGTTTATATTTAAAGGGTTTGAAATACCCATCCTTATGTAGCTTAGTTAATCTTGTTTCATTGATATGACCTAAGCGACTATGCCATAGAAGTGATTCATTGAGATTATTCGAGTTAACGTTGTATATATTAGAGGTTGAACATTCTTTGTTAGTTTGTAAAAAATAGATACCATTATTCAAAATATCATCTCCATATTTTATTTCATTGAAATAAATAGAACATTCATTACAACTTATTAGGCATGAAAATCCTTTATTACATAAAGAAGAAATTGAAATGATGTTCTTTACTAGAGAAGGTACATAAACACAATCTTCTATGCCTAAAACTAAACCATTCGACAAAACTAATGAATAAGTCCCCACGCACAATGCAGCCAGTTTTGCTCCATTACCCATGCGTAAGTCAACCTCCCCATGACGGAGTCTCATACTGTTTCTCAAGCCCTGCACATTGTTACACAAGTGAGTCCCACAACCGGTGACAAGCACCCAAGTAGAAGGTTCATAGTTTTGAGAATATAGTTCAATCATATACAATATACCTGAAGCAGTGGGCTTCTTGGCCTCTTCGGATTCCCTAGCTTCCTTGGCTTTCAAGGATCTGCTGTCTTTCTTCCAATGACCATTTTTTCCACAAAAGAAACATTTCCCTTTTCCCTTTTTCTTCTCCACCTTACCATTGGGCTTTAGGTGATCTGGAGCCTTGGCCTTGCCCTTATTTTTCTTTGGGCCTCATGGCTTCAGGTCCGTACCCGTAAGCATGATGGAGGTTTTAAGCTTCGGTTTTAAGTCATTCTCTATTTACTTTATCAGATTGTGCAATTATGCTAAAGTAGTTTTTTTATCAGACAGATGAAACTGCATAATAAAGTTAGAGAATTCTTTTGGTAAGGACTGAAGAATTAGATCCTGACATATCTCATGATCCATGATGAACCCGAGGTTGGCCAATTTTTCAATGTGGCCAATCATCTTAAGCACATGTCCACTAACAGATCATTCCTTATACCTTGTTTGGAATAAGGTACATGACACTTGGAATCTCACAGTATGAACGGAAGTTGCATACAACTCCTTCAAGTGAAAGATGATGGTCTGAGCATCCATATCTTCGTGAGCTTTCTGAAGTTCGTCTGACATAGAGCCAAGCATTATGCAAACTGCTTGCTCATCATCATCGACGTGTTTCTTCCAAGCATCAAATGTATCTTGGTCAGCATCTTCTGCGGGTTCAGGGGGAAATGGTCTTTCAAGAACATAGAAAATCTTTTCTTATCGTAAGACAATTTTCAGGTTTCTAAACCATTCATTGTAGTTGTCCCCTTTGAGCTTATGCTCATCAATGATGGAACGAAGTGATACTCTGTTTGTAATTTGAATATTTGTGAAATATTTTAACCCACCTGTTAAGAGAAAATGTTAAAATTAGGAATATGTTTTTATTAATGTTTCATAATAACATTGGCTTTTAATATTATGAAGTTTCTCCCACTCAATTATTTTAAAATTTTAAGCAAATCGCATCAACCCCAATATGATGGATTTCTTGTGGGCAAGGATCCCATTTTCATCATTTCATAACTCCTACTAGGGCCGGTCGTTATAAATATGATAATTAGGTAGGTTCCCAACCAATTTATGATATAAATCACAATTCATTGATCATTGGGTTGGGCAATCAAACATGCCATAGCTTATGCTAGTCCTTGTGGACACCCAATCTTTGCCACTAAGTTATAAGACCATGCCTAAGGGTCGCTCCATCTTATGACTCAGAAAAATCAAACCATTGTCAATAGTACGATTTAGGGACAAATTGGTATTGGTCAGTCTGGTAAAGCCTAGTCCTGCCAATACGGTTTAAGCCCTTTGGGTCTATACTTTACAATGGGAGGCAAATTTTAGACTTAAATTATTATTGAGGATTTTAGCAAGTTTAAGTGAATAATTTTCAAATGGATTACTCCATTGAAAATTCCCCAGAGGGAGGGTGGAGCGAACTCTCTTAAATACCCCTACCTCTTAGGCTCTTATTGCCTTGGTGACAGGAATAAACAATAGATCCTCCAAATTAGTCCAACACTTTAAATATACTTTAAGGTAAGCTTTGAGTAAATGATTATCTAGATGTCTTCACAGCTTTTCCTTTTGGCTATAAAAATGTAGTGAGTGAAGGAAGACACCAAATTATTCTCTAACTCTAGTAATACCTTTGGTTAAATTAACTTTAGTTTGGAAAGTTTTATTAACCCCTTGATCCCAACCCACTTGTATCTTTTATAATGTCTTTTATTATAAACAAGTGATTTATATTTATTAGCCTTAAAGGTAATAAATCTCTAAGTTCATCACGGAATAATTACTTAGCTAAGGGATAAGCAATACACTCTTTATTTCTTAGAAAGTCTCTAGATGCTTGCACCCTAAAATAATCATGCCAATTCTAATCATACATAGAATCATCAAGCATATGAGTTTTAATATGTTGGAATAATTTTAGGCATTAAATAACTTTGATTAATATTTAATTATGATATTGCATTTTATTTTATTCAAATAAATTTACTATTCACGTTTTTCTACAGACGTGTGAACTTTAAATGCAATTTCACAATTCAAATCTTAACCAAATCATGCAAAACTTGTGCCTAAAATTAAGTTCAGGGTGTTAGCTTTCCAACGAGCTTTTACACACCCAATTGCGAGTTCAAATGAGAGAGAACTAATAAAAATAAAAATGGCGCTCTGATACCACTGTAGGGAAGCGGCAAGAGTGCGCAGCGGAAAATCAGAATTATTATGCCGCTTTCCCTTTGCCCAAGACCCTTTTTTTTTTATTATTCTACAAGTCTAGGCATGTTATTATATATTCTAAGCATAAAACTCATAAAACATGCAAAGAACATAAACCTAAACATGCTAACTATCATAAGAACTTTAATTAAAATAAAGAAAGAAAAACACTTACTTGAACCGAAGACTCCTCCAGTCCTCCCTCCAATCTACAAGCTTTTCTGGAACTCAGCAAGCTCTTCCACATTCCAAAGAGCCACCCAAGTTTGTGGCCTCCAAATATGCACACACCAAAGCCAAAACTCAATGGCAAGACTACGCCTTGAGTGCACGGGTATTTTGCCCTTGGTGCTAGCCTAGGCAAATACCTCAAAACTTTTAACTCGAGGTTCCTCTAGTCAATTAGACTTAAGGATTCTCAAAATCAGTGGCTTACTCTTAAACTTTAGAGTTGCTCACTTATATAAACCCAAGAAATGAAAGGTTTTGGTGTAAAAAATTTGTGAAGAATTTTTTGGGTTTTTATATAGTGCTCCAAAGACAACAAAATAAATTAAGAATCCGATGTGGGATAAAAGCTAATTTAATCTTAGCCATTGGATCTTAATTTAGTGGTTTAATGAGATTATAAAACCCTAATAAGAGTTTGGGCTGAATTGGAATTCAAAACAAATAACAAAAATAAAAATTTTACTATTCACGTTACAATTCACATTACTATTCATATGAATAGTAATTTTTTTTAATTCCAATTCCCAAAGTTCCCCATCGTCATTCACCAATCCCTAAGCTATTATTGAACCTAATAAATGATCTGTTCAATCATATATGTTGTTATATTTGTATTGTGCACTATTAACCATTGATTTCGACTTTGTTGTGTGTGACCTTTTGGGTTCCCCTCAAGTTGGACATGAAATGAATCGTCATAATTTAATCAAACATAAATTATCCTTCGATCATATGGTCGTTCGATTTCAAGGACCAAGGTTGACATCTAGCAACATGCCAAGGCCCCCAAATGAGAAGGAAAGATATATATACCCATTATGTATGTGATTTACATATGATACGGTCCTTCGCCTCACTATATCCCTACCTATTGACCTAGGGTACGGAAAGTGTCTACCCATATTGTCAAAGGTATAATGTTGATAGTGTCATGAATCGTGCTAACCCAAGAATCTCACATGATTCTTCCGCTGTGGCCACAGTCTCAAACACTGTTCACACATATTAACCCGCGAACTGGAATACTATTCTTACAAGAAAATATTATCCGAGAGAGTGGCGATTCTCTGTTGTATCTTTACAAATTTCATGTGTTTCAACAAATGACCCAATCATACCCTTATGACCGGATCTTTTGAACCGGGGAAGGAGAATGTCAAAGTTATTTGATCAACACATAAGATTGTAAAGACCTCAACTCTAAGGACTAGTCATATAATCGATACATGAAAGTTCTCACAGACACATGGGATAAAGACTCCATATGAAAACTTTCAGCGGTCAATTCGATGGACAAGAGCAACTCATGCATCCATGTGATACACCAAGCGAACGGATCTCCGTTAGTAGCCTATGAGATCGGCTACCCCACTTAAGGGCGAATCATATCATCATGCTAGTCTCTCCGCTTTGTGAACGCCCAGATTATTCATAAAACTATGACTAGGAACATTTAAGAGTAATGATTCACATAATGCATGGAAGCCATCGTCTTATTACTCCAATGGCTTTATTACAGTGTTGATGATTCATATAAGTTATGTAAGACACGTATAATAAAGATTGCCATTTTATTAATTAATGAAAATATTACAAATACATGTACATATAGTCAATCCACAAGTTGGGTATAGGGCATATCCCTAACACCGATATCGGAGTAAAATGTTAAGACTAATATACGAACATTGTGTAAAGTTGAAATTTCCGAAATTGTACTTCGTTAGAACGCCATTTCAAGTTTCCAACCTCCAAAATCCAAATGTCAAGTCCAGTTTTTGCCCTTATTTATTCCACATTTTGTCCTAATTGATTCCATTGAGTCCCAAATTTATTTTATCTGCAAAATAAACTAAAACACATCAAAATGTTCATAAAACTCGAGAAAGCATACAAAATATTAAGTAAAATGGGTGGTAAATATTGATATATTTACCACTCATCACACCCCCAAACTTAACATTTTACTAGTCCTCGAGCAAAACAAATAAATAAAATGAAATAATCAACTAATACTAAATTAATCTAAGCCATTTTCGTTGGGATCACGATTGCATTTAGCGTATACAACAAGCCTTTAAACCCCTAAGTGTCCCTAGTGGACGAGTTGTAGTCTCGTGACAATTTACAACGACGATACCCATAAACGTCAATTAAATACAATCAAACAAAAGTTAAAATAAACAAAATAATCACACAAAAAATTCAACTAAAAAGTGGAATTATTATCCATGTTAGTAATTGTTTTATTTCTTTCTAAATTACCAAATAAGTAAATTCTCCTATTATTTTACCATTCTCCATATACACAATCAACAAGGTATTAATCATTTCATGTTCCCATAATATTAACAAGTGTATTTGAAAAAAGAGTAATATTTTTGTCCTAAAATTATATTAGAGTTCACACCTTTTGGCAATGAAAGTTTATTTATAAACAATGCACATATTTTTTTTTATATCAAACTTTACCTTTCGACGCGAACAATCAATACTTACTGAGGCAAAATGTCCGGTTACTGAGTAAAAACTTTATTAAACTAGTTAAGCTCTACAGTTTGACGCAAACAATCACTACTGGCCATGCAAGATGTCTGGTTACTAAGTAGAAGCTTAATTATTATCTAACTAACTCAAGTCGTACCATTTGACGTGAACAGTCACTACTTCCTAGGCAAGAGGTCTGGTTACTAAGTAAAACTTGGTCAGTATTTTTCTTTTTCTTTTTTTCTAAATAGATTTCACTGTCTTTAGGTGTTGTCTCTAATAAACTAGAGAACTGAATATTACAAAATTTCACTTAGAACCCATGTTAATATGTTACCGTGTATGTTGATAATATCTATCTAATAAGCATATTAAGATCAAATTTAATTAATATTATGGAGAATTCACAAATTTAAATAATTCAAAATGAAATAAACAAAAATTAATTTGTTACTAATTAGATTGAGATACGTCTCAGGAGCGTGAACTCCTTACACAACTATCTCAAAACACAAATTCCACTTGGTTAGTCAAAAATTAAACAAAAAAAAAAAACAGACACAACAAAAATAAAACAAAGAAAATTAAAAACAACTAGTTAACTAAGAAAAAATAACAAAACACAACCTCCAAAAAAAAATAAAAACAAATTAATCAATTGTCCCATCCCCCAACCTAATTGAGATATTATCCCCAATGTCTTAAAAAGAAGAAGAGTTTAAAAGACATCAACTGGTTAGCGTACAAAAATAAAACATGCATTGAACAAAATAAAACATGTAGGAAATAACAAGATAGAGCATGCAATAATCACCCCCAAACCTAAATCTAGCATTATCCCTAATGCAATACAAAACAAAGTAAAAATAAGGGAACATCACTACAGTGCAAATTGCTCGATTTGTTAGACACCATTCCTTGATGGCTCATATTTTCTTTGGCTTGCTCTACTTTAAGAGCTTCGTCTATGCTTTTTCTTATAAAAATAACACAAAAGGTTAAAAATGTACAATATGTGTACATAAAATGTGAAAATAAAAATAAAAATTGTGCATGGGTTGGCTCCCTATGAGCGTTAAATTTTACGTCTTCAGCCAGACGTGACTGAAGATCATCCTTCAATGAGACTTCAGAGTAGTTTTGGAAGTTCTCGAAAGGAAAATCCCATATACATTGCTTTTCCAGCATCTTTTCCAAAAGTGAGTTGGCCAAAATTTTGTTCAATTTAGTGCCCACGCCACCTTCTTAAACTTTGTAGCTCTAGTGATTCCTGAAATAAATGAAAATAAATCAGGAGGTCTCGTATGGTGCTTGACTTTGAATGGTTGTACCATTCTGTCAAGCTTCTAGGCGGTGTCCTTGATGTGTACTCCCCATTAATGTGATGTTATCTCTGGTGTCACGAGTTTTTCATTATGCTCTCACACTTGCTCTTGTTCATGTTCTACATCTTGTTCCACCTTATCTTCACAGATGTATTGTAACATTTCTGTATTTAGCAATTCATCTTTCATTTGTGTAATGCATGCTCCAAGATCATCAATTGTTGGCATAAATGGTACTGGCAACTCTTCTACTTGTTTTTCCCCACATATGCACTCAACGACTGGAGAATGATCTAGATCAAATTAAGATCCCGCTTGTTCGGCCTCTTGAACTGATACCTATGACTCTTAACATTGTTCAGCCTCTGTCTTGTCGAAGGTGTCATCGTTAAATACTTGGTACTCGAAGGCTTCATCAGTGTCGTCAGAAAATGCTCCATAAGGTATGTAGCTCTGGTTTTCTATTAATTGTCTCATTTGATCTGTCAGTCTCTGTATAGTAGCTGCTTGACTCTGAAAGATTGCTTCCCGTTTTTTGAACATGTTAGTCATCCGTTCATCGTGTTTCTTGAGCATGTCCATCAACCGTTCTTCCTCGGATGATTTTGGCTCTTGATGAAGATCATAGGTTGATGGTGGATAAGATGGAGAATATGGTTCAGTAAAATATGATGGTTTTTCATATGAAGGTCTCTAATAATTCTGCCACATTGAATTATAGTTGTTCATGCTCAATCGCTCGGGCGGTTACCATCACATATCTCACATCTTATTATTCTTCCTTGAAATGGTTGATAAAATGTTGTGTTATTTCTCTCTGACATCCACTGATAGCTGTTGGGCTGGCCAACAGGCCTCAGAAAATCGGACTACCGCGCCCTGATATGGGGTGTATCTTTACCTCTTAAATCTTGTAATGCTTCCATCGCCCATTAAGGATCCATTTCAACCACCTAAAAAAAGAAACAAATAAGAAATTAAAAATAAAAATAAGTAAATTAGATACAAGTAAAGTAAAAAGCTTCAAAATTAACAATGCAAGAAAAATAAGTACTCGGCAACGGCGCCAAAAACTTGATCGGATGAAAATCACACATGTTACTCAAGCGCACGTGTCATTCAAGTAGTATAAAAATATCGATCCCACGAGTACTTAAATTCTATGTTATGAATTATTAATACTATATGTTTACAGATATCTAATTGAGGTACGAAATGATTGTTTGTTGGTTGAATATGGTTTTAACTAAATAAATAAACAAATACAAATACAAATGAAATTAATAATAAATAAAACATCTAGGGTTGTGAATCCGCCCAATATTACTCTAATGATGAATTGAATCTCTTATACAAGTGTAATAATCAGTTGTTAACCTGGAACATGAATATATGCAAAAGCCTATATCGATGGTCAAATACAAACACCCAAAGTAACCCAATTAACTATATGTCCATGTTAATTAAGAAACTCTGTATTCATTAAGATCAAGTTCCAATTGTGGCTACACACGCTCGATAGGTATATGTCTATCCTGTATGGAAATCTCTAAGGTGAGATCGTGAGCTATTGAATCTAAGGCTGAAACCTAAAATCTTTTTCCAAGTTCATTTTAAGTTTACCACATCAATCTTATTGGTGATCAGGCAACAAGAAGCATTAAGGTTAAGATTAAATAAAAAAAGCCAAAGCGTCACACATTATATAAAGAAAATCAATTATTAAACTCGTAAATATTGTGCTTCATAACTTCTTTAGAATAAAAATAAAATATTGGGGTTAAGGGATCCATCTTTAATATTTCAAATGTAGAAATCTCACTTTATTATAATATAAAAATTTTCAGTGTTACCCAATTAATTAAGTCAAACCAGCCATAAAGGCGGTGTTATTATTTGTCCATAAATCAGCCATATAGGCGGTAATCATCTGTGACCTAAAGACCGACCATATAGGTGATGTCACATTATTTCAAATAAAGAAAACCAGCCATTAAGACGGTATCAACATTAATCCATATTATTAAATACAATTTCCATATTATAAAATAAATGAGATTAATCTACCTTATCATATTAAAAGTTTCACCCTTCCCCCAACGGAAATTAAATACAAAACATACAAGAAAGATAAAACAAAAAAACTATTATTACTACTAAAAAATAAAAATACATTACTATTTATATATACAAAAAAGATACAATCCTCAGTTTCTTATTAAGAAAGCTAAGGAAAGTATGAAATTTACAAATGAAATCAAGCTCTATTTATAGGTAAAATTTTACCTCCACCCATTTCTCCACCAAACATGCCACCGAAGAATCCACCAAATCCTCCTCTAAACATGCATGTTTGGTGGAAGATTGACAATTATAAATTGAAATTGTTCATTTTTTTTTTATAATGACTTTAAAAATTACACATAACACATTTTAATTTTTCATCCATTTCGGTCTTTAAAACTTTAGAATTTGAAATACTTATGAACATTAAAGTTTTAGATCTTTGAGTCTTCTTTCATCTGGAACTTTAATAACCTCAATCCGATATGGAAGTAATATGTTATGGCCAAAATACTAATACTGCACAAAGTTTAAATTTCCGAAATTGTACTTTGTTAGAACGCCATCTCAAGTTTTCAACCTCCAAAATCCAAATGTAAAGTCCAGTTTTTACCCTTATTTATTCCATATTTTGTCCTGATTGATACCATTGAGTCCCGATTTCATTTTTTCTGCAAAATAAACTAAAACACATCAAAACATTCATAAAATCCGAGAAACCATACAAAATATTAAATAAAATGGGTGGTAAATATTGATATATTTTCCACTCATTAAGAACCTCTGGTTGTCACAGGCTCTTACAAGAAACGCGCTCCCTGGATTCGAACCCAGGACATTAGATTGAGATCTTAAGCCCTACACTTCCAAGCCGCGTCCCTTGGGGACGCCAAATTAGTTATTTCCTATTAGGAGACAAATAATAAGATACGTAATAATAATTATTTTCCCCATCATTTAAGTTTCTATTCGAAGGTCATATCTAGCATGATGGCAAGTATTAACTTATCATCGTTTTACTCACGAGTTCGAGTTCTGAAAATAATTTGTAAAAATAATAATAATAATAAGGATAAAGACTGCCTATATCAAAATCTGACCTAGATCCTGCCAATAACAGTATAACCCGTTTATGTTTCTATTCAAGCAATTCATCATTTGGAAAAGACAGGTTTGTGGGAGCATATTTGGTCTATTCGTTTACAATGCATGCTGAATCCATATTAATCCATTTCCTAAATAATTGAATTTAAGAGTCCGTTTGAAAATGTTGACGTCTGTTTTTCGTTCCATGGATAATTCAGGCAAACCGCTCATCGAACAAACCTCCCCCAAGCAATGAATTTGTTTGGTTTCTGGGAACCAAATGCAAACTTAGCAGACAAAATGAAAGCACATATACAAAACAGAAGATTTAACGTGATTCGGCGGAATGGATCCAACCTACGTCCACAGGCACAAAGGAAAATGAAGCTTTTCTTACTGGCTCGGGTCTGACTGACCTCTTTTCTTTCCCTCACTCGGGATTCTTTACTCTATATTTCAAGTTACAAGTTCTTTTAAATTAAATTGATCAACTATTTACAATGAACTATTAACCACTTCATATACGCTGACAAATTTTAACGTTATACTAAATTTGTGACGTCAGCCATATGAACCTGTCATCGCCACGTGGACTCTCTTCCCTAATTACGCTATGGATTATAGCCTAGCCACCTGACACCTCTATGACCTGCCACTTAAATCTCATTAAACCATGCTACTTTTGGAAACTTCTACATGTTATGCCACAGTGCCAACCTATACCTAACTACTCCCACACGATAGCGTGTGTCAGTCAATAAGCTCGTAGCCCCGGTCCATCCCATGAGTCGCTCGCCTACTTTTATCCCATCAGAACTTGGTAAACCTAAACTTCCACTTAAGGCTTACGTCATCTAGACTTAAATATAATGCCATTACCCCGACTTACCTCATTTGACCAGTAAATCAAGAGATCGACTATAATTATCGACATGTTGTTGGACAATTATTGTTGGATAATATGACCCATAGCGTCACTATTTGCACAGATCATTGTGTTGTTGTAGCAAATTAACTATGTACAAGGAAATTGCACTCTCATCATTTGTGATTAGATCACCATAGATATATAAATGAAGAGAGGTCCCTATGATTAGTACCTGGACTGAGAATGATATGAGACAGTATCAGTCCCCGAAGGTTTAATCATTAAATATCCCTAGCCGTAGTATTATTGAGACTGGACATCGATAATGCGGAATAGGCTAGTATTGCACTTGTGCGCGTTTGTGAGGGCACAACGGCATAGTTCTCATATATATAGTATTGGATACTTATGCAAGTGCGATAGGAGGTCGTGTTTCACCGACGGTACGGGAAACAGCTTCGCTCTGGATAGACCCCTCGGAATCCCATTGGTATTATGACTATGTGTCTATGGGAGGCCGAATCAAGATAGGTGTGTATGGTCTTAACCTGAGACTTACATCGCTAATACTTACGATAATCGATAAACTTTGGTCTTGGTGGTAGGGGACTTTAAACGGGTTCTGAGTACACCACTTCTGGGTTTATCAGAGAGTCGTAGAGTATTGGGTGTGATGTCAAGATGGAAGTATCACTTCAGTCATATTGGAGATGATGTCACGCAGGATACGGTATTAGTGCTCTTAAGTGCTGCGCGGCCATCGGGATATTATGACAAGGTCATGTATATCCGATTATAGACACTAGTTACCAGACATCCGACATGTGCTTCGTACGGGGCAGACACTTATCCAGCCCCAGGCCTAGCACGTGATTATCCGATACTGGGCCAATATACACAATACTACGGTATACTACGCTTGATACAGATCTATATATTACTGTAAGAATATTTCTGGAGAATTGGGTAGACATGGCGCTTTGCTAGAAGCCAACCTTGTCTTGTAAATTGATATAAACGTAGTACGAGGTACTTACGTGTTCGGACAGTCCGACGATCGTATTTACTGCCAACATATCCGGAGATCTCATGGGTCGCTTCCTGAAGATTCACCGATGACGTATTACTCGCACTTTGATTAATCTGGGATTAATTAGAAGAGAGAGATAGAATTAATTTAGAATTAATTCGATGAGAGAGAAAATTAATCTGGGATTAATTACGAGATATTTTATCTCGGATAAAATATCGTTAAAGAGAGAGAACGATTAATTTGGAATTAATCGATAAAATTAATATATTCGATATATTAATAGAAATTGGATTTTGACGCGGAATTAAAATTAGATTTTAATTCGGGCGAACGAATTAATTTAGAATTAATTCGTTAGCGACGTGAATAGTGAATTCGCTAGGCGTAATCACTTAATTACGACGCGACGGAAAATTCGTTAATTTGGAATTAGCGAACCCGAGCCCGAGAGTGATTGCGAGCGCATTCGCATTTCGAATTCGAGCGCGGCAAGCGAGTCACATCGAGCGTCAAATCGCTAGTCGCGTCAATCGTCAAATCAATTGTCACTTTGAGTGATGTGACTTGACAACATGTCACTTTATTAAAGTGATGTGATGTGACTTAAAGTAAAAAGTTGAAATGATGGAAAGCTTTATTGCTTTTTATTTTTTGACTTTTGAATTAAAAGTAATATATATATTTTATTTATTTTACTTGGTAAATTTAATAAAGATATATATTAAACTTTTCATTCTCTCTCTCTCCACATGCAAGGCATACGGTTTTGCTTCCTCATCTCCCTCCCTCTCTTTTCTTCTCTTCTTCTCAACGGTCTCAAGACCGATTCTTCATCAATTTGTTCTGGTTTGACCGAGCATTTGAGAAGCAAATGAAGAATACTAGTGCTAGCACACCTTGAGTTATACATAGGTGATAGGGAAGTGTCTTCATGAGCTTGGAAAGCTTGAGCTTGGAGCTTCAATGGAGTCTTCAATGGCCGAACATGGAGGAGACTTTCAACAGCCCCAACCGTGCGTCCACAGCAGTTCACAGAAGCCATTGCCGAGCTTGGAGGGAGCTTAAAAACGCATGTTCTTCATTTCATCAAAACCGTTCAATGTGAGTTATGTTCCGCCTTACTCCTTTGATGTGTTTATATGCGGTTTTTTATGCATGATTTATGATCCTTGGGACCTTGAATTGAACTCTTACAATGGTATCTAGAGCTATTGTTGCATGAAAACCGAATTAGGGTTCTTGAGCAAATTTGGGGCTTTTTGATTTTAGCTTGATTCTGTCTAATTGATTGTTTGAGAATGATTATATATGATTGAATTTGAGTTGTATGTATCAATTTGATAAAAAAATTGATTGGATTGATTTTCCCTAATTTGCTTATTTTTGTCAAAACTTTAATTTGGGTAAACTCGATTTAGGCATGATTTGGTTGAATTGTTTGATGCATTATGCTTGAATGAGGTTGAATTGAAGTTGTGCATGATCAATTTCAAGAAAATTGGATTAGATCAATTTTCCCCAATTCTTTAGGTTGAAATGAAACTTGAAATTGGGTAAAATGTGTTTAAGCATGTTTTAATTGAATTGGATGTTTAAGTATGCTTAGAACATGTTTAATTGAGATTGTGTGTGATCAATTTCATGAAATTGGATTGGATTCAATTTTCCCCAAATTGGAGGCTTGGCCGAAAATTGGAAGAACCTAATGTCTTGGTAATTTTGTTTTGTTTGATCATTGGATGACTTAAAACAATTGGTTAATGTTGTTTTGAAGTTCAATTGGATTGAATTTTGATTTGGAACATTTTTCCCTTTTAAAGTGGCTTGGCCGAATCTTTATGGACATGAAATTCATTGTGATTTTGTTGTTTGATTCATTGGATGAATTGAATTGATTTGGGAAATTAAGATTGTGGACTCAATTGGATTGAAACCAAATCGAATTGAAAAACCCCTAATTGCCGAGACTTAATAGCATGTTAATTGGTTTGATTTTAATTGAATTGTGTTGGACACTATTTGGTTGTTAAAGTGCATGATTAATTAGGCTAATTGATATTTTAGAAATGTTAATTGGGTAATTGATTGTGTATTACACTTAGGTTAATTAATTGTGAAATTTGGAATTTATAAGTTAATTAATTTGGGCTTGATTTTGGAAATTGGGCTTGTTAGGTTGTAATTGGGCTTTTGGGCTTTGTTGTAACAAGTTGGGTTTAGGCAAAATTGGTTGGATCCAATTAGGCCCAAAACCGAATCCAAAGGTCCAATTATGATTTAATGGACCTTAATTATTTAATTGGGCCTAATGGGCCAAAATTAATTTAAAGGCTTATGGGGTAACTCCCGGATTGGATTTTGGTTGTTCGGTTTGACCCGAGTTGACCAAAAGTCCACGCCTATAGAAATTAATTAAAAGCCCATTGGACTTTAATTAAATAAAACATTAGATGTTAATCGGGCTTTGAGACCCGTTGCGATTAAATTTGGAATTTAAGTCGTAAAGGTTCGTTAATAAAAGTGTAATATTTAATAATTTGGAATTAAATAATGAATTAGAATTAAATACGTATTAAATTGGATTTAATTATGTAATTTAATTTAATTCGTAGAAATTGTACTTTGAGTACGTGTTTGCAATACGAGTTTGACTCGAACAAAATCAACTTTGTTTGAACATTGGATGATCACTAATAATCAAATTAATTAATTTGATTGATTGATTGATAACATGCTTGTATGAATACATGGTTATGATGTTTGAATAATGCATATCGGATGGATATTAGTCGGGTTGGGCGATTTTGGAAATTGTAATAAATTTGATTTATTAAATTGGACCTGCGTGTCCAGCCTTATCTCTTATTTCTTTGTATTCTCTTCTCACCTATTCCCCTCCATGTAAAAGAGGTTTCTTTAGAAGTGTAGTGTAACGGGTAGAAGTAATACAAGTGCTAGCGGGAGAGAGAAAGTGAGAGATTTGATCTAGGATCAATGTAAAATATCCATCCGCATATCATTATTATTTTATTTTCATATACGCTTTATTATGTATTTAGAATGCATGTTTAGGGTGTATGATGATGAGACCTTAACAAAGATAATTAAATTGGTAGCCAATTTGCACGCGAAAAACCCTCGTTAAATATCAAGCGTCATTTCCTTCCATTGAGTGATTCTTGCTCAAGATCGGAGATTGTCAGGGGTTGTTTTTGACCAAAGTCAAGCCCTTGTCAGTCAAAGATGTGCTTTAATCCGAGGCTTTGTTATATATCGGTGTCGTGTCCAAGTTGTGGTTTGTTTTTTACCAAAGTCAGACCACTTCTTGTCCATAGACATTTGATTACGAAGCTTCCCTGTCAATGGGTCACGCTTGACTGGGATCACTAGTTTGTTTTTGGCCAAAGCCAAGGCCTAGTTGATTCAGAGGAACGGGTAGGGTATAAATTCGATATATAAGCATATATTAGATATATGTTTCGGACTTGGATGTCCACCTACTGGATCTAGGAGTTGGATGGGATCCAATTGATCTTCGATATCTACCTTGTTAATTATCATACAATTTTTTATTGACCAAAGTCAGGATTGTATGATACTTTAACGGGATCCTAGCCCACTAGGAAACACGGTTTCCCGAGTACTCGACAGAGGGTTAGAGGCTCGACGAAAAATAGTGGGAGGCAAGTATTGAATTTGCAACATTCGTTCAATACTCGCCATACGCGCTCATTTAAATTATTTCGTCGTAATATAAATGTTAGTTGGACTAATATTTAAATTGTTGTTTTAATAAACAGTTGGACTGTATTATACTTGATTATATATAATTGGATTATATTAATCATATATTTGAATTAATTAATTTCAGTTTACAGTTGATTTTATAATTGGATTATAGTAATCAATGTAATTGAGGTTAATTAATTTGGATTATATTTGATTATATAGTTGGACTATTATAATCATTATAATATATATAGTACCACTAATCGTTGATTAAATAGTTGGACTATTGTAATCAAGATAAGAAATTGAAAAGTTGGATATTTAAAATATAATCTGGGATTAAAATATTTTAAATGATTTAATTTTCAAATTGGGAATAAATAATAGGTTACTTTATTTGATAAAATAACTTATTATACGTTACGCCCAAAATTAAGCAAATAGTAGAGCATAAAATCTTTGGAAGATTTATGTGATGATGACTTTAATGCTTAATAATATACTTATAATAAATCTATCTTTAGATTTAAAAATTAAAATTGCAATTAATAATTTTTGGAGAATTAATTGACTATTCTAGTGGAGAAAAGTCAAAGTTTGCAATTGGGCATGTAGCACAAGGTGCATATCGTTTCGATATTCCGAAACCCAGGCTTGGCCAAAGGTTTGTGAAATATTGAAAGAATAATTGACATATCCCGAAGTGACTACCATTTGGATATGGAAGACACGAGGAGTTAAAGAAAGGGCGAGGCCCTAACTTTAAAAATATTTGTCAAGTTATGTTCACTACTAGTATTGAAATTAGATTTTAAATACTTAGTGTGGTACATAAAATATGTGTATTGATGTTCAGAATCCGCTATGAGTTGGATACTGACTTTAAACCGAGATACAACATTTAGATGTGAAACTAACAATTTATATTTTGAATATAAATAAATATCAAGCATATAAAATGACAAATAAATAGCTCAAATTGATTTGATCAATAGAGACTTATTTGTGGCATTGTTGTCTAGGACACAATTTAACGAGACTCGTATATCCACACTTTTGAAGAGTGGGTACTAGGACTGATTTGACTATCAAATAAGGTCTACGAATCTAGTTTACTAGGTAAAGTACCTAAAATACTATTTACTAGGTAATAGTGTAAAGGCCACCGATCTGTAAACCCTATTCATGGTGAAGTAAGTGGGCCCATATCTAGCTTGGCTAGATGTGTACATGAATATTTCGTGACCTTAACGGATGTGGCATCAGGTTGGTTATGTGTTTCTTTTGAAGAACACAAATACGAAACTTTGAGTTTCGACACGAAGTATACAAACAGATCGGCTGTAGTATTATGCCGCTACGGTAAGACCGTATTGGTAAATACTTAAGCAGTAAGTTTCATACGTACATGAAAGAGTACGGTATTCTTTCATATGAGGACTCCTCCCGAGACACGTCAATTGACGGTGTGTCAGAACTAAAAACCAAGTTTTGTTGGACATGATTAGGTTTTTCGCGAGTCGCTCTGAGCTACTGTTTCCTTCAACAGGATATGTATTAACAGTGCAAAACTTATTTAGAATAAGGTTCCATGTAAATCTGTTTGACAGATATCGTATAGGATATGAACGGGAAAGAAACGAGGTTTCTCATTCCTGATAATTTGGGTATGCCAGGCATAACGTTTGGATGATACCAAACTAAGAACCCAAATTGGATTAGTGCCAATATAGGTATCCTAAGGGAAACCATAAGTATAGTACTCATAAATCCCACATGAGAACAATGTGATTGTTGCTCACCATGCGGTTTTCCTGAGAGGAATACCGATATGCAGTGGTCAGTGGGAGGAGGATAGTGATGATCGATGATCGGATATAATAGAAGCACGAAGTCCTTAATGGAACACAAACAATTCATCTATATGATGAATCTGTACCATTAATCTTCAAATACACAAGAAATCGGGTAGATCGGATAGAGTCAGAAAACAACCTAGGGTATGGGTTTCTGATCTAACCTCATTAAGATGTCAATCTTATGAAGGTATATCCACCGACTACGTTTTAGGAAGTGATACAAGGTATCGACTCCCTATTATGGCAAAGTGCCATGAGTCCGAAATGGATTCCATGTATAACGACTATTATGGATACTAGTTGTTGTACCACAAAGCATTGTGCCTATTGGTACATTATACGTCTTCAAGGAAGACATACATGGAAGGCAACATACCAACGTACAAAGCAGGGCTTTTGACGGAAAGGTATCGTTATCAACATTGTGTTAATAACGGTTCAACCTTTTACCTGTTGCCATGGTAAATCCATTTTGAAGATGCTTGTTGATAACTGTATATTTCATTTATGAAATATGTCAGTTACAAATCAAAATCGCTTTCCTGAAAAGGAAACCTTTTGGAGAATGTTTATAACATTCTGACGATTTTGTATAACCGACAAACAAGGTTTGCGGATTATTCAATCCATGTTTGGATTGAAGCAAGCATAGGGTTCTTGGAACTGACGTTTTGAAATAATCATAATGGTTTATGATTTAACTCAAAACGAAATAATTCTTGTGTATATAAGGAGGTTAGTGGGAGAGGGCACTGACAATGAAATTCCCATAAAACAATTGGTGAAAGCTTGGCTTTCATGGATATTCTTTCAATAGAATTCTTCTCCGTAGAATTCTGGGGAGTAACAACCTTTATTCAAGGAATAAAGATCTACTGGGATAGATTTGGAGTTGTTAACACTCTCTGAGAAATTGTACATTTAAAATGTACTTATATTGGTGTCTCATACGCTTTGAGCATATGGAGTCACTATCGGGTCAATCCAAGTGATAGTCACTGGATTGAAGATTAAAGAACATCTGTTAGTATCTGAGAGAACTAAAGATGTTGTCTTAAACTATGGAGATGGAGAACTTGAAGTGACTGGGATCACTGTTGCAAGTTTCCAACCGGTAAATACTGCGGTACTATAAGTTTGTACACTGGGACAGTGAGCTGGAAATCTTCCGAGCAAGATAACTGTTGCCGAATTACAACAAATGCGGATTATTGCTGCAGCTGAGGCAGCAATAGAAGCCATTTGGATCGATAATAAATCTAATTAGATTAGATATAGTTCTGTTAGCAGCTGAGCTATGCGTCAGCACAGGCTAAAGAATTAAAGGTCTCATCGACGATCCAGATATATACTTCTATATCATCTGATTCGTTCGGATCATACATCGTGGCGATGTGATGATCGTGTAAATCGCGTCAAACGATAATCAGACAAATTCGCTGACGAAAACCTTTCCTCAGCAATTTGAGCGAATTGTACATAGTTCGGGTGTTAGACACTCGAGTGACTGGCTATGTGCCAAGTGGGAGATTGTTGGATAATATGACCCATAGCGTCACTATTTGCACAGATCATTGTGTTGTTGTAGCAAATTAACTATGTAATAAGGAAATTGCACTCTCATCATTTGTGATTAGATCACCATAGATATATAAATAAGAGAGGTCCCTATGATTAGTACCTGGACTGAGAATGATATGAGACAGTATCAGTCCCCGAAGGTTTAATCATTAAATATCCCTAGCCGTAGTATTATCGAGACTGGACATCGATAATGCGGAATAGGCTAGTATTGCACTTGTGCGCGTTTGTGAGGGCACAACGGCATAGTTCTCATATATATAAGTATTGGATACTTATGCAAGTGCGATAGGAGGTCGTGTTTCACCGACGGTACGGGAAACAGCTTCGCTCTGATAGACCCCTCGGAATCCCATTGGTATTATGACTATGTGTCTATGGGAGGCCGAAATCAAGGTAGGTGTGTATGGTTTTAACCTGAGACTTACATCGCTAATACTTACGATAATCGATAAACTTTGGTCTTGGTGGTAGGGGACTTTAAACGGGTTTTGAGTACACCACTTCTGGGTTTATCAGAGAGTCGTAGAGTATTGGGTGTGATGTCAAGATGGAAGTATCACTTCAGTCATATTGGAGATGATGTCACGCAGGATACGGTATTAGTGCTCTTAAGTGCTGCGCGGCCATCGGGATATTATGACAAGGTCATGTATATCCGATTATAGAGACTAGTTACCAGACATCCGACATGTGCTTCGTACGGGGCAGACACTTATCCAGCCCCAGGCCTAGCACGTGATTATCCGATACTGGGCCAATATACACAATACTACGGTATACTACGCTTGATACAGATCTATATATTCCTGTAAGAATATTTCTGGAGAATTGGGTAGGCATGGCGCTTTGCTAGAAGCCAACCTTGTCTTGTAAATCGATATAAACGTAGTACGAGGTACTTACGTGTTCGGACAGTCCGACGATCGTATTTACTGCCAACATATCCGGAGATCTCATGGGTCGCTTCCTGAAGATTCACCGATGACGTATTACTCGCACTTTGATTAATCTGGGATTAATTAGAAGAGAGAGATAGAATTAATTTAGAATTAATTCGATGAGAGAGAAAATTAATCTGGGATTAATTACAGAGATATTTTATCTCGGATAAAATATCGTTAAAGAGAGAGAACGATTAATTTGGAATTAATCGATAAAATAATATATTCGATATATTAATAGAAATTGGATTTTGACGCGGATTAAATTAGATTTTAATTCGGGCGAACGAATTAATTTAGAATTAATTCGTTAGCGACGTGAATAGTGAATTCGCTAGGCGTAATCACTTATTACGACGCGACGGAAAATTCGTTAATTTGGAATTAGCGAACCCGAGCCCGAGAGTGATTGCGAGCGCATTCGCATTTCGAATTTGATCGCGGCAAGCGAGTCACATCGAGTGTCAAATCGCTAGTCGCGTCAATCGTCAAATCAATTGTCACTTTGAGTGATGTGACTTGACAACATGTCACTTTATTAAAGTGATGTGATGTGATTAAAGTAAAAAGTTGAAATGATGGAAAGCTTTATTGCTTTTTATTTTTTGACTTTAATTAAAAGTAATATATATTTTTATTTAATTTACTTGGTAAATGTAATAAAGATATATATTAAACTTATCATTCTCTCTCTCCAACATGCAAGGCATACGGTTTCCTCATCTCCCTCTCTTTTCTTCTTCTTCTTCTCACAGTCTCAAGACCGATTCTTCATCAATTTGTTCTGGTTTGACCGAGCATTTGAGAAGCAAATGAAGAATACTAGTGCTAGCACACCTTGAGTTATACATAGGTGATAGGGAAGTGTCTTCATGAGCTTGGAAAGCTTGAAGCTTGGAGCTTCAATGGAGTCTTCAATGGCCGAACATGGAGGAGACTTTCACAGCCCCAACCGTGCGTCCACAGCAGTTCACAAAAGCCATTGCCGAGCTTGGAGGGAGCTTAAAAACGCATGTTCTTCATTTCATCAAAACCGTTCAATGTGAGTTATGTTTCCGCCTTACTCCTTTGATGTGTTTATATGCGGTTTTTATGCATGATTTATGATCCTTGGGACCTTGAATTGAACTCTTACAATTATGACCCATAGCATCACTATTTGTACAGATCATGGTGTTGTTGTACAAATTAACTATATGACAAAGGAGATTGCACTCTTATCATTTGTGATTAGATCACCTAGATGTATAAATGATATGAGGTCCCTATGATTTGTTCCTGGACGGAGAATGATATGAGACAGTATCAGTCCACGAAGGATAAATCATTAAATATCCCTAGTCAGAGTATTATCGAGATTGGACATCGATAAATACGTAAAAGACTAGTATTACACTTGTGCATGTTTGTGAGGGCACAACGGCATAGTTCTCATATATTTGGGTATAGGATACTCATGCAAGTGTAATAGGAGGTTGTGTTTTACCGAAGGTACAGGAAACAGCTTCGCTCTGGATAGAACCCCGCGGAATCCCATTGGTAGTATGACTATGTGTCTATGGGAGTTTGCAATCAGGGTAGGTGTATTGGTCTTAACCTGAGACTTGCACCGCTAATGCTTACGACAATCAATATACTTTAGTTGAGGTCGTCCAGGGATTTAACAGGTTCTGTGTACGCCGATACTGGGTATATTGGGAATCGTAGTGTGTTGGGTGTGATGTTAAGACGGAAGTGTCACTCCAGTCATATGGAGATGATGGTCACGTAGGATACGGAACTCGTTCTCTTAAATGCTCGAGCTATCGGGATATTATGACAAGGTCATGTATATCCGATTATAGAGACTAGTTGCCAGACATCCGATATGTGCTTCGTACGGGGCAGACACAATTCCAGCCCCAGGCCTAGCACGTGAACATTCGATACTGGACAGAAATACGCAATACTTCGGTATACTACGCTTGATATAAATCGCATATTCCTATAAGGATATTTTCGGAGAATTGGGTAGGCATGGCGCTTTGCTAGAGGCCAACCTTGTCTTGTAAATCGGTATAAATGTAGTACGAGGTACTTATGTGTTCGGATAGTCCAACGACCGTATTTACTGCCAACATATCCGAGGATCTCATGGGTCGCTTCCCGAAGATTCACCGATGATGTACGACTCGCACTTTAATTAATCTGGGATTAATTTGATGATAGAGAAAATTAATCTGGGATTAATTACAGAGATATTTTATCTGGGATAAAATATTAATTAAAGAGAGAGAATGATTAATTTGGAATTAATCGATAAAATAATATATTTGATATATTATTAGAAATTGGATTTCGACGCGGAATTAAAATTAGATTTTAATTCGGGCGAACGAATTAATTTAGAATTAATTCGTTAGCGACGTGAATAGTGATTTCACTAGGCGTAATCGTTTAATTGGGTCGCAACGGAAAATTCGTTAATTTGGAATTAGCGAACCCGAGCCCAGGATTATTCACGAGCGCATTCGCATTTCGAATTCGAGTGCGGCATGCAAATCAAATCGAGCATCAAATCGTTAGTCACATCAAGTGTCAAATCAAATGTCACTTTGAGTGATGTGACAAGTTGTCACTTGATTGAGTGATTGATGTGGTTGTTGAAAAGGCATTAATGGGCTTTTGCTTTTTGACTTTTTGGTAAATGGAAATTGAAAAAGAATTTGGTAAATGGTTTTAATTTTATTTTGGAAATATAAAAACCAAATACACTTTTTCTTTTCCCACCCTCTCTCCTCTTTTCATGATTTCTTCTCCCTCTCTTTTCCCTCCTTCTCTTCTCTCGGCTTTGAGCCATTTTTGTTCTCCATTTTTCTGGTTTGACCGAATCTTGAAGAAGCAAAGAAGAAGATCTAGTGCTAGCACACCTTGAGTGATACAAAGGTGATAGAGAAGTGTTCTTGTGAGCTTGGAATCGTTTTTTGGAAGCTTGGAGCTTGGAGTTTCAATGGTGTCTTCAATGGCCGATCATGGAGGAACCAACAAGCAGTAAAACCGAGCACTCCACTGCAGTACAAGGACGCCACTGCCGCATTTTGGAGACACTAGAATACTTGTGTTCATCGCATCTCAAACCGTTCAATGTGCGTATGTATTCCGCCTTACTCCTTTGTGTATTCATGCGAATTTCTTGCTTGATTTCATGATCTTGGGACCTAATTAGAAACCAACACATGTCTCATTCACTCGGGTCAGTGCTGAGACATTTACTCCACTCAAATTCCCTAAACATATTTCCACCTCGCATCGGTCATCAAGTAAAAAATAATTTTGATCTTCTTGTCGGGCTGGATGCATATACTTCTTGGGCCTAAGCCCCTTGTTTGGGTAGTGGAAATCTCTTATATGGCTTTCTTCCTACTTCAACTCTTCTTGGGTAAGGAAATCACCATCAACATCTATCTCCTAATTCTCTTTATCAACGAATCTGTGAGTTGGTGCCGGGAACTATAATAGTGGCGTAGATCATCCCCCAATCTTCGAGTTAAGATCTTGTTGTCAATCAAAGTACACCCTCATCGGGTCGAGATAGTGATCATGTGGACAAAAGGTCTTACCTTGGTGACGGCTGCTCTATTAAATGCTTCTCTCAAGCTCTCAAACTATCATTCAGAAGTCACGTTGCCATCACTGCCTTCTTTGAATACGTGTCACATCAATCTATGGTTTCATCTGTTTTGTCTGCCCAAGACGCCACGCGTCATGCTCCTGTGGCTTACGCTTTAAAAACAATGTAATTGGATAGGTGGATGCCGACTGAACAATCATTCTAATCTTGTCCCTCTACTTGAAATCCAACCGATAAGATCCTCTGCCACACGTGTCACTTATCCAGGCCACTTGTCTCAATCTAACAGTCAAGATCAACCCGGGCTACCTATTTAAAGGCCAACCACACGTCATTATCCTCTTTTAGAAAATTTGCCTTCGCCTTCTCCTAAAACCTCAAAGTCTTCTACATTAACTGCAACTTCGATCCTTCATCGTCTTCATTAGCATCTCAGCATCTTCCTTCAAACCAATCAAGTAAGTTCTTCTCTGAACACCATTCTCTTTACTCTATGTTTATGTTACTTTATGTTGTTATGAATGCTTGTGTATGTGCTCTGGCTTTTAGGATTTCTTGCAATAATGGTGGTATGAGGGTAGGTTTATCCATGTGGGTGTAGGCATGTTGTTTATGTATATATGGGGGTATGTCCTTTATTTGTTTTTTGTGCATAAGAGGCATGCGTTTCTAGGTTTATTGGGTTGTATCTCTTTTGGTCGTTCTGGAAAACTTACTGTTTTCCATTTTTAGGGTATTCTAGAGCTTTTCTAAGGTTAGACACTTGGTAGGGAAGTAGGTGTTAACCTCATTTTGCTAACTGGGTCATTAAACTAACTTCTCACCTCCGGTCATGCCTTGCTAGAAATGTCAGACTCCAAGTCTTCCTCCCCCACTCCACTCGATGACTTACCCCCTACTGTTCTGTTCAGAGTTCATGTCGTGTACAACTTCGAGTCAGAAACTCTTAATGACTATGACACCACACCGACAACGTCCGAATAGGAGAGATAAGGCTACCAAATAAGAGTCGCCCGACCTGAACCCAACCATCTCGAGCTCAACTTTTTAGGCCTGGACATGGATTGGGCCTCATCAATAACCGAAGCTGAGCTGCAGCAGTTGATGGAGAGATTCAATATCCTCGAGGATATCAACCTTCTAGTGCTTGCTGAATATGATCTGGCCAACCGTTCTGAAAGAGGTCGGGTAGCGCTATGTTTCTCCTTTTTTGACGTAGGGCAACGCTTGCCTATATAAAAATACTTTGCGAAGATGTTGTCCGGCAAAAACCTGGCACTGTACCAATTAAATTTTAATGGATATATGATGTTGCCTGGCCTCCACGTGATATGGAGCTGAGTCGGGCTAGGAGAACAAACCTTATCCAAGCTACAGAGGTTGTACAGGATGAATGGCAACCCAAAATATTACAAGGGTTGGTATTACCTTTCTTCTCATGCCAAGGTCTGCCAACTCATCGCCAGTCTCCTTGTCACTAACAAGAACTTTAAGGACAAGTGGTTATAGGTCGAGATCCCTTAGGGGATGGACCGATGGGAAAATGGTGAAAGCTTTGTAGTCCCAAACATTTTCTATGTGGGAGGTAACAACCTGACCTATCTCCTATTTAGGACAAACTTGCATAATGTTCTTACATCTGTGTCAATTGCAGTCTGTTAGGGTGACAACCCAAAATTCCACCACACGAACCGGGCCAGGATAAAAAGGGCATCTAAATACGGAGGCCATTACCATGACCTCATCAATTCCTTAGCTCTGGCAGACTCGGGCCTCATCACGAGCACTCCTCTGTCTCAGTCTAGGCAAGCTGGTAGGTTCTTACTGACCCACTAACTTATTATTCTTTACCTTAGTCTTTTTGTTTAACATTGTCCTTTAACTATCTCCTCATGTCTACAGGAAAATCTGGTCATATGGACCCCGCCCCAGGTAGTCAGGGAGCTAGCCAAAACCTCTCGGGGGAGTTCCAAAGGCAACCGATCCTGAATTACCACACTAGTTTCTCCTGAGACTATGTGAAATACTACATTGTTGGCCACCTCATCTGTCGGATCTTCGAGTTCTCCCCTGTTCACCCAATACCGACCTCTTCAACCCAGCCTCCAAGTGCTCCCCAGCCAACCCCAACTGTTGATACGCCTCAAACAACCCAAGCCATGACAGCTCCTTCCCGACCACCGAAAAGATATTCCCATCAGATCGGGAGTGAAGAAACTGACAAGCCAATAGAGAGGGCTCCCAAGAAAAAGATGTTGGGCCGCAAAGGAAAAAGCTTGGCCATCCCCCCAGAAGCTGACGAATATGTCCTATTGTTCGGGGCTGACGAACTTCCTGATGGGGTAAAGGGTAAAATAGCCTACCTCCTCTTGGCCATCAATTATATGACCCATGTGGTCGGCTTGGAGAGAGCTATGGAGTATGAAGAGCTTTCTCATGATGTCATCATCAATAAATCTTGCAAGTTTTATGAGCGGGTAACTGAACTCTTCCCTTGTAACCTTTTTTATTTATTTTGTCATTCTGGTCTCTTTCTTTGTATGCAGATGGCCTATATCATGGCCAAAAACATGGACTTAATAATCAGCACTCTCTCTGAGAGGGGTTAGGCACAAAAGCTTCAAATTCGCCTGATCGAGCGAGAACAAGAGTTGTCTAAGCAGTTGGAAGCGGCCAAAACCAAGGTCCAATAGCTCAAGTCGGAGATCCATGGCCTCAAACAGTCCGAGGCTGACACCAAATCTGAGGTAACTGCCCTCCGCAGGGCCTCGAGAGTTACAATGAAGGAAATGAATATTGCAAGGGCCGAGATGACCTGAAAAAGTGATGAGAACAAGTCATTGATATGGCGGCTCTTCTCCTTCGAGATAAAACTTGGTGAGAAAATAGAGCAGCTTGAAAAAGCTTTTGAGTCCACCAAACGAGAGGCCAAAATAAAAGGGTTGGGAGATTGTGTTGGGATATTCGAAAGCACTTCAAACTAACATGGATTTGGACATGGTTCTCAAGGTCTTGAAATTGTGCAAGGGGAAGTCAGAGAGAGGCCTTCAGGGATTTCTACGAAGACCCCGATGACGTCCAAGATACCGAGAAGATTTCCATGGTGCCTTCGACCCATGAGGACCTCGGACCCTCAACCTCTGATGTGCTGCCTGAAGAAGTTCTTAACCCCTCCTCCCCCATCGAATGAAGAAGCCCCGGCCCCTCCTGTAATGCCGCTGAACTTGACAGCCGGCCTCTACTGTCGAGCCTGATGCATCTATTACCGAGCCTGATGCCCTTGCTGTCGTTTAATAGTTTTTTTTTCTTATCTTTGTTTTACTTTTTGTGTGGGTGACCCCGAGATGGCCCTTTATAAAAAAACATTTATAAATTCATAAATGAATTCTCCTTTTACACTTCTCTTTCTCTTTTTACTTACTGCATATTTGAAAAAACCCAGAGGCCTGGCTCTTTTCTTCAACACTTAACCATATTTTAAAAATAAACACATCTAATCTTCCTCGAGATCATACCATTAACAAACTCTGATGTCCAAGCCCCATCAGATTCCCTTCTTAGAATACTTAGTAGTTAGGCTTCCAAAAAATTGGTGGCCTTTGCAACCTTATTCCATACGCATGCCTACAAAAATGGAATGATGCTTCGAAAAAACACATTGCCTCGTCCCGGTGGGCCAACCCGATCATATGGGGAATGTCCCCCATTGTGCTACTCAATACTCAACCATGGGGGAAAGACCCCAACCTTATGTCAACAATCATAAAAAGGCATTGGAGGAACGTAACCCAACCATGAACCCTGATAAACACTTGGCCACAAGGAAAGCTCCCTCATTGTGCCACTCAACATTTGGCCATGGGGGAGAAACTCTGACCCCATGCCAATTAACACAATAAGGCCTTGGTGGGACGTAACCCGACCCTGAGTGATTACGCCCAAAAAGTACTTGTGGCTATCGCTGTATAGTTGGGGTGTTGATTCCTAAGAGAGATGGTTACACAGAACTGATTTACTTAACCAAAACGTTAGCAGCAACTTATTGAAAAATAATGATTGAATTGATGATGTAAAATAAAAACTGTGGAAAATAAGCAAGAAATATCAGTAGAGAAGGGGAGCAAAGCATTGGAAATCCCTCTTTTATCAAATTCCTATATTCAGTTATTGATTCCTATTATTACTCAATTGAAGGTTTCACATCCCAAACCAACAATCGGAAAATATTCAATTCTAAGCATATTAAATTCTAAGGTAATTGATGATTTATGTTTTCTATATTAACAGCACACAAAGTCATCGTTACGACTTATCTAACGTCGACAATATACCCTCAGGCAATACTGCAACAGAAGACCAAATCATAAAACAACTTTACCAGTCATAAACGGATTCACTAATCACACATAGAAGAATCATGACTGAATCTATATGCAAGTTTGATAAAAATAATTTCTGGATTCATAAATCGAAAGATAATAAAGAATAATAAACATCAATTGTATTAAACGTTTAAGAGTAATTTAGGAATCAACAACATAAATATAAAAACTTAAATACAATAGTTCATCCTTAGCTTTTCCTAGGAGATTAGTTCTTCATGCATAAGAGAGATATAGCCTTGATAGATCAGAGAGACAACATGTTTGTCTTTGAAGTTATTCGTTCTTCTCTCTCGATTTTGTGTTTACGGCTCTTTGTTGTGTGTTCTCTCTTGTTTCTCTCTATTTTTCTCCTCCGTTTAGGGTTTTGGACGAAGTTGGGTTTAAATAGGGAAGCCATGGAGTCCATATATGCGTAAAAGATGACCAAAATAAGCTTATAGGACTGTTCTGGGGCGCCGAGGTGCTAAAAAATGGTGTCGCAGTATCCAACTTGTTGGACTTTGTATGGAGAGCAGCTCACATAGTCGCGTCGCGATGCTAGTGAGAGCACGTCGCGACGTGCAGCAGCTTTGCTGATTTTTACTTTCTTCATTTCTGCTCTTCCCGCGTGCTTCCGATGTGTCCGTATGGTCCCGAAACATGCGTAATTGCTCCTAATAACAAAGCATAAAATAAAATCTAATTAAGATTATATACATGATAATTAAGCCGAGTTAGCGATGTTCAAAATACACTTTCATGCACTTATTGTTGGGGTTTTGGGCGATGGGCGCAGCGGAAGCGCGGTTCGCACGAAATTTACGAAAACAATTTTTTCGCAAAATGGCCTAAAACGCATTTTTGACCGAACCGACTACCCGACACTTATGGAAACTACCCAGGTCAGCTCCAATAGTGTCAGGGCAGTTCATGGGCTGCCCAAACAGTGACGGATTTACTGTTTGGACAGCCGTCACCCGGTTGACTCAAAAGTCACCCGGTAACGCCGTTTTTGGCCGTTTTCACTTATTTCAACTCAGAAACACTTTCCGGAAATTATTCCAACACCCAAAATACATCCATTAAATTCATAAGACATCAAAAACATCCCAAAATTTCCAGTTTAACCAAATCTGATCAGAAACCAAAAATCATGGATTTTCATGCTTTAAATCCAATTTTCAAAGATTAATCTAATTAATCACAACACCAAATGAGTCCCACCACACATGAAGTACTCTAGAAAAATTCTAGGTTATATTAGAGTGGATCAACAACTCTAGAATGGCAACCAAGTTGTCCAACAATAAATTGAAACAATATTACAATAATATTTCCTAAAACTACTTCACACATGCACTAATTCTTCCATTTCACCATCCACAACCAAAAGCCCCAAAATTTCAGATTTGTAAGAACCCTAGAACTATTCTAAGTCATCAAGAAACAAGAAACCAAATTTCTAAGACATGGGTTTTGAAGACTTACCTTAAATATCATAAATCCAAGCCCTTTTTCTTTGATTTTTCCATCAAATCTTCAAGGAATTGATCAAACAATTTGAAACCCATTTTTAAGAGTGACTTTCGGCAGTGGCAGTGGACAACGGAAGAAGAAAACAATTTTTGCAATTAAAAAACCCCTTGGCCGAAACTAGAAGGGCACTTTTGCCCAATAAAAAAATTAAATCAATTAATTTTAATGCAAACTTTATAACAACAAATCACATTTGAACACATAAAGTTTACTTTAATCATGCCAAGTGAGCCAATAACATTTCAACATATTTCATAACATTTAAGAAATATATAAATATTATTTAATCATTTAAATATTTAACATTTAAATATTTAAATAATTAATTAATATAATTATTATAATATATGAATTTTTATTTGCATCAAATAACAAATACATATATTTATGGCATGTGTCAAAATCTCATTTGACGAATAATTAATGTGTATCTAATCATATTATGTATCAAATACAAATACACAATGATTATTATCGGACAAAAAATCCCCTAATGCATGTGTTTATCGTTTAACCGATTAAACGATCCGAATTAACTCATTTATTCTGGTGAAGTATTATGAATAATCTATATTATTCATATCGAGTTGCCCAAGTGCTCAATGAGTACACTTCATATTATGAGACTCTCTAAGTTTAGGTTTATCCGTCACAAAATCCAATTTCGTGTCCATAATCCACCCACTCATGGATTATGACGACCACAGATAATCTCGCTAAACTATGCAAGCCGAGGAAATCTCGCTAAACTATGCAAGTCGAGGTCACTGCATAGTATAATCCATCTGTCACAGGCCATCCGTATTATACATGGGATATAGATCAAAACGTCAAATTCGTTCGGTATAATACAGTCAACTTTCAATTTACGATCTCTAAATAACACTCGGAACTAATTTCCGAAGTTATACCACGGCCATGGATTTACTAGATCGTAAACATGTGCCGGATGCCTATGCCATATACACAGGACTGGCGGATTTTGTCTTCATACGCACTAGATATCATGAGCATCAGTCATTGACCGGCGTAAACACACACGTATAACGCAAGCGCACGTATCGTTCAAGTAGTATAAAAATATCGATCCCACGAGGACTTAATATCTAATCTATTAATTTTATGAGGTCAAATGATTACTAGTATCTAACAGGTTGTTTGATTGATTTGAAATGGTGACGATTCTAAATTTAAAAACAAGTAAATAAAATTATTCGAAAGTAGGTTTTAAGAAAATTCAATATTAAAAACTATCTAGGGTTGTGATTTCTTCCAATATCATTTTAAAGATGAAGTGGTTATCTTAAAGTTGGGTAATATATTGATTTATTAACCTGGAACACTAAATTATGTGAAAACCTATGTCGATGGTCAGACACAAATACCCAGTTTAACCCAATTGAACTATATGTCTATGTCAACCAAATTATCTGGATTCATTAAGTTTAAGTTCCAATTATGGCTACCCCCGCCCGACAGGTATATGTCTATCCTGTAAGGAAATCTATTAAAGGGTTATCTATCCTCAAGGAAGATCGTGGGCTATTGAGTCTAAGGTCTTAAACTTAAAATCTATATGTCTAGTTCATTTTAAGTTTCCCAGTTCAATTTTATTAATGGCCAGTTAATGAAAAAGCATTAAGATTAAGACTCCATAAATAAATCTTTATATTACCCAAACTATAATCTAACCCCTTATAAACCGGTGATATTAAAAGTCATCACAACCCCAGATAACTAATTTAGTTACAACACATAACTAGGGCTAGTAAAATCTTGAAAATAAAAGACATAAAGTAAAAATGCCGTAAAGTAAATACTGAAAAGTAAATTACAATAAAATAAAATGCTAAGGTAAAAAGAATTACTTTTACTACTACTAATTTAGATATCTCCCATAATATAATATATAAACTTGTGATAACATTACCAACCAGCCATATAGGCGGTACCCTTATTAAGTCAAATTAAGTCCAACCAGCCATTAAGGCGGTAAAAAGTTTTGTCCATGAACTTATCATATAGGCGGCAAGAAAGTTTAATTACCAACCGACCAATCTGGCGGTATCCTTTTTAAGTCAATATTTTAAATAGTGAATATATTATATTTAAGGGAGATTAATCTAAATAGCAATAGTAAAAGAATTACCTTTCACCCTAGCTGGGGAAGTTACCTCCTCATGGTGAATAGTAAAAACTGTAAAAAGTAAAAAAGTAAATTACTATTATTACAAAACGTAATTAAAATTAATTACAAAATTAAAAACTAAAAACTAAAAGAAACTAGAAAGAGAAACTCCCTCTTTACATCAAAGAGATGAGAGAGAGTGGTACAACTGAAACTGAAATCTCGAGCTCAATTTATAGGCCTCGGTGGGGTTCCAGCGTCGCGACACCAAGGCCTTTGGCGTCGCTACGCCAGCTTCTGTCGACGTGGCATGCTCTGGTTCGTCGACTGCAGATTCTGGATAAGGTGACACGTGGCAAGGTGGTTGAGGCTCAATTATTGTTACACGTGGCGGGTTCTGATTGGTCGGATAGATTCTTATCCGCCACGTGTTAGATAGGGATAAGAGAGCCAATAATTGATACTGACGTGGCGACTTGACTGTCGGCACCATTAAAATCGCGACACGTGGCACGCTGTGATTGGTTGATGATGACATGGCAGTGACGTGGCAATTTGACTCGGTCAACCCGGTGATGTGGACGATAATATGGCAATGACGTGGAGTGACACATGGCGACACGTGGCGATGGTGACTATCGACACCGTAGGATGATGACACATGGCACGGCTGTAGGACACAGAAATCAGCGATGTTGTTCCGGGCTCACGGCTCGGTTGGGAGTACGGAGTAGCCCGCAGGGGACTAAACCGGAGAATAATGGAGTCGCCACCTGGTGTGAACCGGGAAAATGATTTAAGGCCGCACTCACCCCTCACAAGGGAAGACCTCAAACCGTTGGGTTCGGAATGGTCCCTTACTTATGTCATTTGTAATGAATGAATTTGTGCAATTTTAACCAAGTCTACTCAACATACATATTGGTCAAAGTAGTCTAAATTCTTATAAAGCCCAAATCTAGGTTTGCATGCTTCAAAAGTAAACTTTTATAATGGCAAACACATGATATCACACAATAAGCATGTTGAATAAATACGACTTAAACATAACATAAATTAAATTCCCATTATGAAAGGTAAATAACTAAGTTATGCTTAAAGGAAAACATACTAGGCCAAATCATATCTCAAAGGTAAATAATCTTCTAAACTACTAAATCATGCGAGGTAAAATAAATTACATGGTTTCTAAAGAATTAATTCATGCGAGGAAAATTAATTACATGCTTTCTAAGTCACTAATTCATGCGAGGAAAATTAATAACATATGCCCTCAGGTCTAACCTTTTGTGTCGTCTCTCGGAAGTGCGTTTCACAGCCATCGGAAGGGCTAACACTCTGTAACTCCTTTGGTTCACTGGTTCGACATTTTCCTTCATTGTTTCGCTGTTTTGCTCTCTTTTTTCACTTCATTTCGTGGTGTTTCAGGTCACGATACTTGGCTTACTAGTCTGCAGTGAATTGGGGACTGTTTTGGCGTGTTTGGAGGGGTATTGGGCTGCTGTTTTTGCGGTTTTAAAGCTAAGGACTGGGCAGTTTGTTGTGCCATTTCGGGGTGCTTTCTGGACAGTTTCAATGGGGTATTTATGCGGTAAATACTGGTAATGCAGTGAGGGCTTGTGCGTGCAGTATGGGGCTGTGCAGTGAGGGTTTTTTTGGTGATCTAAGGGGGCAGTTTCAGTGATTTTTCTTGTCAGTATTTGCGTGAACAGAGGGTGCAGTTAGAGGTCAGTTTTCGGCGCACGTCAGGGGGCTGAAATAGGGCTGTGTGTCGTGAGGAATGGGGCTGATTTTCTGGGGTATTTTACATGAGTTTGAGGGGCTACTGGAGGTCAGTTTGTGTGCGTGAATGAGGCTGTTTGTGAAGGCTGTGAGGGTAGTGCTTGTTGCGTGAATTGAGTGAAGATTCGTGAGTGGAGTTAGGGGGTTGTGCGTGTGCTATTAGTGTGAAGGCTGGTGATGCCGTGAGGTGTATGAGGTGTAATAGGTGGAGGATGTTTCCACACTGATGTGGGACGAAGGGATAAGGGTTCATTGGTATGCTTCATGCGTGAAGAAGTGTGGTTAAAAGGGGAGTGTGTTTCCTCACCAATGTGGGACAAAGAGAAGTGAAGGAGTTGTAATTTTTTTGGTGATGGAGGGGTGTTTTCACGGTAATTTACTGGGAAATTTTGGGGAGTTTGTGGAGGCAGCTGGAGGTCAGTTTGTGAAGGCTGTGAGGGCAGTACTTTGGACATTGAAGTGGCTGTTTGGGAGGGCTATGAGGACTGGTTTGGAGGCTGATTTTAGGGGGTCTTGGACGTGTATGGAGGGCTGGTTCTTCAGGGCAGTGGGCGTGAATGGAGGGCTGGTTCTTCAGGGCAATGGGCGTGAGTTTAAGGGTAGTCGTCAAGGGTTTTGGTGTGTGGAGGTGAGAGTTTAAAGGGTGCTTGTGCATGAGGTGAAGGGGCTGCTGGATGTGGCGTGAAATTGGGAGTCTTGGTGCGTTGATGGAGAGGTCTTTGAGGGGAGAGAGTTGCTTCTGCCGATAGTGAGTGTGTGTGTTCTATATGTGATATGAAGATGCTAAGTATGTGCTACGAAGGTGCTATCAGGATGCTAGGGGAAGGATGGTGAACTAAGGGCTCTTTAAATAGGCAAAGGGAGGTGCATTAATTGGGTAGGCAATGGGGCATTAATTGGGTTGGCTTGATTTGTTGAAAAATTGGAAAGGGAGACGGTTAAGGTCATGGGCGTGGGGTTGGAGCTTAAATGGTGTAGGGTTGGTTTAATTAAATGGTGATGGGAGGCTATTAAATGGCTTGGAAAAGCTTGTTGAAAATGGAGACCATGGTAAGTTTAATGTCAAATGTGTGGGGTCTGCATGGTGGAAGGGTAATTGTTGTTTGAATAGTTGATGGAGGGGGTAAATATGTGTAATAGGCGTGGGCCATGGTGTTTTGGGCTAAGGATGATTTTGAAACGGAGGTCCGACGAGTGAACCCGAAGCTAAACGAGCGAATAAAGTCCAACAAAACGTCAATTCTTGACTATTCCCTTCCGACTTCTACTTCCCGCGGCTTCCACAACAAAAGAGGTAGTGTCTCCGTACGAGACTCATCATCGGGACTTACATGCAAAAATACAGTGCCTACAACGGCGCATGTTAGCAGATCGGCTGTGATGGTGACATGTGGCACGTCGCACGTTAGCAAAGTCAAATTTTCTAAGATTCTGATTTGTGGACCCGGCGCACGTTAGCACTGTTCGGCGCGTGTTAGGCATCGCGACGCCAAGGTCTTGCGCCGCGCGATGCGCCTAAATTACCAAAATGCCCTTTTTGTCCAATTTTCACTGTTTTGGCCCAAATCACCTCCAGAGTGTCCTGAAACTTTATTTATCTACAAAATAACACAAAACACATCAAAATATTCACAAAACTCAAGAAACTATATAAAATATTAAGTTAAATGAATGGGAAATAGTGATAGATTTACCACTCATCACACCCCCAAACCTAACATTTTGCTAGTCCTCGAGCAAAACACAAAATAAAATAACATTATAAAATTTAACTAAGCCACTTTCGTAGGGATCACGGTTGTATTTAGCGTAGTGGACGAGTTGTAGTCTCGTGAGGGTTTACAACAATGATACCCACAAACATTTTACAAAAGTAAAAAGGTAGTGAAACTAATTCACACAAAAGCAAAAAGACAAGCGAAAAGAGAATAAAGATGTTAGTGACTAATCAGGTGAAACTTCTACTCCAAGTTACTAGTTGTTTTGTTTCTTTCTAAATTACTGAATAAGTAAATTCTCCTATTATTTTTACCATTCTTCATATACACAGCCAACAAAATATTAAACAACTCATTTTTTTCCCACAACAGTCATAAGTGCAGTTGATAAGAGAGTAATATTTTTGTCCTAAAGTTCTATCAGATTTCACACCTTTTTGTAGCAATGAAATAATTTTTCTCATTTTTATGATTTTTTTTTATTTATATACAATACCTTCCATCTATGTAACGAGCTTTGGGTCGGTGACTCCCAAACCAGTTGGATTTAGGGCACCAGGTGTTAAGACACCCCTACGGACTTAATTATTCAGACTTCAGATATATATATATATATATATATATATATTTGTAGCATCTTTGATCCATGTAGCGAGCTTTGGGCCAATGACTCCCAAACCAGTTGGTTTTATGGCACTAAGTGTTAAAACACCCTTACAGACTTAATAACTCGGATCTCAGATTTTTTTTTTCTTACTCCATTGCATTTTGAGATACTTCCTCCAATTAAACTAGAGCACTGAATATTACAAACTTTTCAATTTTAGCTCATGTGTGTATGTTACTATATATGTTGATAATACCTGCCAACTGAGCATATGAAGATCCATTTTAGTCAGTATTATGGAGAATTCACAAATTGAATAATTCAAAAGGAAATAAACAAAAATTAACTTGTTCCGAAATAGGTTTGAGATACGTATCAGGAGTGGGAACTCCTTACTCAGCTATCTCTCACCAATTTCACCTTTTTAGTCAAAATAAAAACAAAACAAAAAACGCAAAATATTTTTGTAATTTTTTGAAATTTTTTCAATTTTTTTGTATTTTTCGAAAAATTTTGGATTAAAAGTAACACACAAACTAAAAACAAGGTACTGATCAACTAATTCCCTCCCCCGAACATAAATGAGACATCGTCCCCAATGTCTTAAACAGTAAAATGAGAGTTAAGAAAGTCGTACCTAGTTAACTGAAAATCTACAGGAAATTAAAGGTTAAGATCCAGATTAATCCTACGCCTCTTACCACGATCGTACTCGGACCAATTTATCTTTGAAATGATAGGGTCAACTCGTGGTTCATAGGCTATGAGTTGGTATATTAGATCCGGAGCAGTTCTGGCAGTAAAGAGTAGTTCTTTCAAAGGTTTTGACACGAACCCATTTCTTCGGGCATCATCAAGAAATACACAAAGAAAATCATAAAATCCATCAACGTTAAACAGCCCAATTGGTTTCTGGTGTATGTTCAGGTTCACCCAAGATAGTACAATAAAAATTTCCTCCAGTGTACCCAAGCCACCTGGCAAAGCAATAAAAGCATCAGCACGGTTAATCATTTCTACCAGTCGTTCAGACATACCTGGCACGATCAGTTCCTCTCTGTTTGATGGTTCAATAAGATTTGCTTCTGCCAAGGGTTTTGGGATGATTCCCAAAACGTGACTGCCTCCTTATTGTACGGCCTTTGAAACGATCCCCATTAGTCCAAGATTGCCTCCTCCATATACTAAGTGCATATTTCTTGCAGCTAAGACTCGACCCAATTCCTGTGCTGCTTCTACGTATTGTGGCTTAACACCAACACTACTACCGCAAAACACACATATGTTTTCAACTCATCTTCTTGAAGTGGCTTCCATTTTTTTATGTATTTCTTTCTCAACTCTGGATGCCTTCAAAAGTGCAATGATGAGTTGAATTTATAATACCTGAAAAGGGTGAGTAAAAATAGCACAAGTATCTTCCAAAGGACGATTAGTAGCAAAATAGTAAAATAATATCGTGATAATCAAAATGGTCTGGATCCTGTCGGAGAAAACAAAAGAAAAACAACAAAAAAATCACAATTATTAAGAAAAGACAAAGAGATATAATATTTACAAGAAAAATAACGGCTTGATTGACGTCTATGCGTCAGGGACAAGCTTCCCATCCAATTTTCTTATAAATTGGCAAACAGGGTCTTTTTGAGTCAGATTCCCGAGACTTAACATTTGTCTTTCTTTTTGGAATTGTGCATATAACATGCGAATTTCATGATACACACATCCACTGGGATGCGTCTCAAGAGTTTTAGATATGTCATCCAAAGACTCCTTACTCAAGCCATCCCTAATGAAATTACTCTTATCTTCGCGGTTATCAGACACAATTCCTAAAGAACGACAACGAGTATCACAAAACATACGAGAACATTTATAACAAACACACATTCTTTTGGCTCTTCTTTTTTTAGCATATGTGCTCTTTCCTAAACCTGGAAGATGTGAAATAAAAGAGTCAGAAGACTCACCTGCCAATCGGACCCGTGCTTCAATAATCCAACGAATGTCAGTAGGAATACCTTTGATCATCAGTACTCTTATCCGTTCCAAGCGAGCTTTGTAGACTTTCATCAGAGATTTTTGAGGGAGAGAAGGAAATTTCTTGTGAAGATTTGCGAGAGCTTTTTCCATCTTGAAATGACTAAATCTGCAAAAATTAAACACACAAAAATAAAACACACCAGATCACAATATATACACAAATTGCATGGGTTGCCTCACTGCGAGCGCTAAGTTTAAAGTCGTCAGCGAGACGTGACTTCTCAAACATTAAGTTGGATCTGAGAGTGTAACTCTTTCTTTTTATCGCTCAAATGATTCTCCCCAGTAGTGTTTGACACGCTTGTTTTTAACCTTGAAAGTTTTGTTAGAGTCAGTATCATGTATCTCAACGGCTCTATTTGGTAAAACCTTTGTGATCACAAATGGACCTGACCACTGTGATTTTGGCTTCCATGGGAAAAATTTCACCCTTGATTTGTTTAACAGTACCTTCTGCCCTGGTTCTAGTTGTATGCGCACTAACTTCTCATCATGTCTTTTCTTTCCCTTTTCTTTGTACAATTTGCCATTCTCAAAAGGCTGATTGTGGAATTCTTCCAATTCGTTGAGCTGGTGGAACTTTTTCTCTTCTGTTGCTTGTAGTGCAAGAATTGGCTTTTTAGTGCAAAAGACGTTTTATCTTCAGGCTCCACAAGCAATTGACATGCTTTAAGTTTGTCAGTAGAACTTTGTCTTTTATCAGAGTTCTGAACGGTACTATGTATCACATCAAGTCTGAAACATTCCTCCTTTTTTTCATCATCTGGGAAATTCATAGCCTTGAAAACATTGAATGTTACTTTTTGGTCTTGTACCCTCATGGTTAGTTCTCCTTTTTGTACATCAATAATGGTTCGACCTGTAGCCAAGAATGGTCTCCCGAGGATGATTGGTACGTCTGCATCTTCCTCCATATCAAGGACAATAAAATCTGCTGGGAAAATGAATTTGTCAACCTTGACCAGCACATCCTCAACTACACCTCTTGGAAATACGAGCGTTCTATCAGCAAGTTGTAGATAGACTGAGGTGGGCATTGTTTCTCCAATCTTCAGTTTCCTGAAAATAGAAAAAAGGCATCAAGTTAACACTAGCACCTAAATCACATAAAGCCTTACCAAAGTCATGTTCTCCTATGGTGTAAGGAACAATGAAACTGCCAGGATCTTTCAATTTTGGGGGAAGTTTCCTCTGAATGATAGCGATGCATTCTTCTGATAATGCTACTGTCTCATAATCTCCCAATCTCCGCTTTCGTGAAAGAATATCTTTCATGAATTTGACATAGCTGGGCATTTGTTCCAACGCTTCTGCAAATGGAATGTTGATATGCAGCTTTTTGAAGATCTCCAGGAACCGAGAAAACTGCTTGTCCAATTTGTTCTTCTGGAGACACTGAGGAAAATGTGGAGGTGGAATGATCTGTTCTTTTTCCTGTGCTTCTTTTTCCTCCATCTGTTGCTTTGTTTCTTTTGGAACTTCCTCAGCAGTTGTTTTGGCTCCAACATCTTTGTTGATTTCAGTACCACTTTTTAACATGATGGCATGACACTGCTCATTCCCTATGTTCCTTGGATTTGGTTCTGTGTTGCTGGGAAGATTTCCTGGCGGTCTGTAACTCTGAGCATTTGCCAGTTGTCCAATTTGATTCTCCAGTGCTTTAATAGAGGCAGATTGACTTTGAATTAATGCTGAATGGGATTGAAACATAGCATCATATTTTGCTGCTTGAGAGTCGTGTTTTTCTTCTATCTTTTTCAAGTGGGTCAACACTTATGTTATTCCTGGTTCATTTGCCTGCTCCTAGCCTTTGTTCTGTTGCTGGAATCCAGGATAGTTCTGCTGTTGGCCTGAATTGTTGCTCCATGAAAAATTAGGATGATTCCTCCACCCTGGGTTGTAGGTGTTGGAATATGGATTGTTCCCCTGTCTGTTGAAATTGTTGACATAATTCACCGTCTCTTCAAGTTGGTTTGGCTCTGGAGCTCCTCCATATGGTGAACTTGTGGATCCAGTGGTAAGAGTCTCCATGAATTTGCATATCTGATCTAGCTTAGCGTTGACTGCTGTATTGGCTCCACTTTCATAAATTCCTGCAATTCTTTGGATCATGCTCATTTCTGTTGGCCATAAGGAATTGTTGTTGGCCATTTCTTCGATTAGGTCCCAGGCTTGATCTTCTTTTTTTGCCATTAAAGCTCCTCCAACAGCAGCATCGATTATGGTTCTCATTATTCCAGAAATTCCATTAAAGAATGTTTGGACTTGAAGCCATTTTGCGATCTCATGATGAGGACATTTCCGGAGTAAATCTTTGAAACTTTCCCAAGCTTCACAAAGGGATTCTGAATCTTGCTGCATGAAGGATGTGATGTCATTCCTCAACTTTGCAGTTCTGGCTGGTGAAAAGTACTTTGCAAGGAATTTAGTGGCTAAAGTGTTCCAAGTTGTGATGGAACCTGCTGGAACGAATGTAGCCAAGCTTTAGCTCTGTCTTTCAGGGAATATGGAAAAACCCGCAGTCTCATGCTTCTTCAGCTGCTCGGTTGTAATTGAAAGTACCGCAAACTTCCAGGAAGTTGCTGATGTGGGAATTAGGATCTTCAGTTGCATTTCCCATGAACTGTACTGACCGCTGAATCATATGGATGCATGTTTTGATGTCACACGTATTTGCTGGTAAGGGAGGAAGTACAATACAGGAAATGAGACCGTTGACCACTGGAATGGTTCTGTCTCGAATGGGTATCGGTGGTGCAACGTTCAAAGGTTCAGCTTCCATGTTGACTAAAGCTTCTTGGCCTTATCGCCTTTCCCTTCTCAACTGTCTGATGGTTCTTTCAATTTCTGCGTCAAGCGGTCGGAGTTCAAAGCTTCTGGTTCGTCTCTTGTAGTTTCTGAGAACCTGAAAAACAAGAAAACAAAAACAATAAGTAAAAAGAAAATAGATACAAGTAAAGGCATCTAACCCCTAAATTAATAGTGAAAGATAAATAAGTCCCCGGCAACGGCGCCAAAAACTTGACCGGCGTAAACACACACGTATAATGCAAGTGCACGTATCGTTCAAGTAGTATAAAAATATCGATCCCACGAGGACTTAATATCTAATCTATTAATTTTATGAGGTCAAATGATTACTAGTATCTAACAGGTTGTTTGATTGATTTGAAATGATGACGATTCTAAATTTAAAAACAAGTAAATAAAATTATTCGAAAGTAGGTTTTAAGAAAATTCAATATTAAAAACTATCTATGGTTGTGATTTCTTCCAATTTCATTTTAAAGATGAAGTGGTTATCTTAAATTTGGGTAATATATTGATTTATTAACATGGAACACTAAATTATGTGAAAACCTCTGTCGATGGTCAGACACAAATACCCAGTTTAACCCAATTGAACCATATGTCTATGTCAACCAAATTATCTGGATTCATTAAGTTTAAGTTCCAATTATGGCTACCCCCGCCCGACAGGTATATGTCTATCCTGTAAGGAGATCTATTAAAGGGTTATCTATCCTCAAGGAAGATCGTGGGCTATTGAGTCTAATGTCTTAAACTTAAAATATCTATGTCTAGTTCATTTTAAGTTTCCCAGTTCAATTTTATTAATGGCCAGTTAATGAAAAAGCATTAAGATTAAGACTCAATAAATAAATCTTTATATTACCCAAACTATAATCTAACCCCTTATAAACCGGTGATATTAAAATTCATCACAACCCCAAATAACTAATTTAGTTACAACACATAACTAGGGCTAGTAAAATCTTGAAAATAAAAGACATAAAGTAAAAATGCGATAAAGTAAATACTGAAAAGTAAATTACAATAAAATAAAATGCTAAGGTAAAAAAAATTACTTTTACTACTACTAATTTAGATATCTCCCATAATATAATATATAAACTTGTGATAACATTACCACCAGCCATATAGGCGGTATCCTGATTAAGTCAAATTAAGTCCAACCAGCCATTAAGGTGGTAAAAAGATTTGTCCATGAACCTGCCATATAGGCGGTAAGAAAGTTTAATTACCAACCGACCAATCTGCGGTATCCTTTTTAAGTCAATATTTTAAATAGTGAATATATTATATTTAAGGAAGATTAATCTAAATAGCAATAGTAAAAGAATTACCTTTCACCCTAGCTGGGGAAGTTACCTCCTCATGGTGAATAGTAAAAACTGTAAAAAGTAAAAAAGTAAATTACTATTATTACAAAACATAATTAAAATTAATTACAAAATTAAAAACTAAAAACTAAAAGAAACTAGAGAGAGAAACTCCCTCTTTACATCAAAGAGATGAGAGAGGGTGGTACAACTGAAACTGGAACCTCGAGCTCAATTTATAGGCCTTGGTAGAGTTCCAGCGTCGCGACACCAAGGCCTTTGGCGTCGCTACGCCAGCTTCTGTCGACGTGGCATGCTCTGGTTCGTCGGCTGCAGATTCTGGATAAGATGATAAGGTGACACGTTGCAATGTGGTTGGGGCTCAATTATTATGACACGTGGCGGGTTCTGATTGGTCGGCTAGATTCTTATCCGCCACATGTCAGATAGGGATAAGAGAGCCAATAATTGATGCTGACGTGGCCACTTGACTGTCGGCACCATAGAATCGCGATAGTTTGACTCGGTAAACTCGGTGATGTGGACGATGACGTGGCAATGATGTGGAGTGACACGTGGCGATGGCGACTATCGGCACCGTAGGATGATGACACGTGGCACGGCGCATGTTAGTAGATCGGTTGTGATGGTGACACGTGGCACGACGCACGTTAGCAAAGTCAAATTTTCTCAGATTCTGATTTGTGGACCCGGCGCATGTTAGCACTGTTCGGCGCATGTTAGGCGTCGCGACGCCAAGGTCTTGCGCGGCGCGACGCTCCCAAATTATCAAAATGCCCTTTTCGTCCAATTTTCACTGTTTTGGCCCAAATCACCTCTAGAGTGTCCTGAAAATTTATTTATCTACAAAATAACACAAAACACATCAAAATATTCACAAAACTCAAGAAACTATACAAAATATTAAGTTAAATGAGTGGGAAATATTGATAGATTTACCATTCATCAGTCCACACTCAATGAACAGACGAAGGTCTGATCATGAATAGATCGTTGACTTGACTACCATCAAAGTGTGGAGGATAACTCATATATCCTACTGTGGTATCTCAAGTCGAAGGACCACTATGCTCACTCAACTCGAGAAGGCTCCTATTGACGTTGGTGTACCATCTATTAGGAAACCTTCAGTGAGTCGTTCAGTGTCTTATCAAATAAACACCTACATGACTATACGAGTCTCCCGAGACTCATGGTTCACTAGGATAAACCATCGGACCAAGTTACGATATACAACATGTACTGGTCTCAGCGGATTTTACTAACCGACCCGTGTTAGTAAATCTTGACCAGGAACATTATTTAAGAACATATAACTAATAGTGCACTTCTGAATGTCAATTAGAAACTACGTTGTAACTGAACACTATACTGTAAATCCTAGGGTCTTTGTCTAATATACACATATCACTGAACCAGATTCAGTTTCGATCTAATCATAATCAGATATTTAAACACAATTAGATCGAATAAACGTATAAAAGACAAGAGTGCTACCGTTAAATTAGTAATATTATGGAAAATTGAATCGCTCGTATTTATGAATCAGACATAAATACGATCCGGATTGGCACTCCGAACACCAACCCTAACACTTATCATAACTTTCAACCAGCTTATTGGTAGTAGCTAGCAACTCAAGTGTAAAATAAAATAAGAACTAAATAAATAAAACTATCTAAGCCACTTTCGTACGGATCACATTTGTATTTAGCGTATACAACAAGCCTTTAAACCCCTAAGTGGCCCTAGTGGATGAGTTATAGTCTCGTGAGAGCTTACAGCGATGACACCCACAAACGTCATTCAAAACACTTACATTCATGCAAAACAAAATGAAATAACAAACTAAAATAGTCTCAATAGTTACACACATTATTGTCCTCAAAGAATGGCTAGTAATGAAATTAGAGAACTTTTAAAGTACTCAACGCAACCCGAATCTAAATCCTTGAATAAATCATCTAAGCCAGACTCACAGTATGTGTGTGTGTGTAAGGGATCTTTCATAGTTTGACTCCTAGGTAAGCCAACTTAATGATTTTGTTTAAAAATTGGGATCTGAAGGGTCAAACCAACCTAGATATCGCAATTATGCTCTGTAATTGCCTTTCTGTGCTCAGCATGGTTTGATTTTTTTTCTTTTCTTGTCTCTTTTTTTCTTTTTTTTTTTGAATTTTTCTCATTTTCCTTTTCCTTTTTTTTTTAACACACCTAACCTTTAAGGTAACATTTCTCCTCATGGTGGTCCTAACACTCGCCCATGGGTAGCTTCACGCTTATCGGCTATAGGTGGTTTAATTTCTTTCTTTAGAGACTTTATTTTTTATTTTTAACCATACCACACATCATAATTCTAGCAAATCAGGATAGACATCTAAGCAAACGGTCATTCTTCGACATGTAATTTCTTCAACTAGTCACTTTACCAACTACTTAGGTTGTCACTACTAAAAATCTATAGTTAAGTGCTTGCGAGTCTAACCTAGATCAACTACTCAAGGCATCAGATAAAAGCACTTTAAAGAACTAATCATTTCTAAGATTTCACCCTAAAGCAAACAAAATCATTATAGAACTTATGTTTTACTATTAAGGATAAAAAATAAACAAAATATATATTTTTTTTATATATATAACAGGTATTATCATGCATACACCCCCACACTTAAAACTTGCATTGTTCTCAATGTAAGATAAATATAAAAGAAACGAAATTAAGGAACAACACTACCAAACATGGAGTTTATTAGGTTCCTACTGGTAAGACTTTAGTTGTGTGGCTGTGTAGGTTGTGCTGACACCTGCATAATTACTCATGCAAATAATAAACATGCAATTAGCACACAATAAAATAGAACTAAAGTAAAGGAAATAAAATAAATAAGATAAAATAAAACAGAATAAAATAAATACAGATGCAAGGGTTGCCTCCACACTAGCGCTAAGTTTAACGTCTTCAGCCAGACGTAACCACGTAATGTTGTCATGGTGGCTTCCATGTAGTGAACAGATGAAGACATGAGAAAGAAGTTTTGCCTAGCTATTACAGTTTATCTATTGATCCCCCAGGGTCTGGTGGATGAGATTTTAGCCTGAACATATGTAAAAGTTGGTTCAATCTTCTTTTTAACTTCTTAAGGATCATCTTCAAATGAGCACTAACTCTCCTTTTCCTCCTTTTACGGTTCTTTAGGGTCAATTTCAGTTCGGGATGGTGTGATTTATGTTGTGAAGAAGCTATTCTGGTAAGACCGTGTCTAGCATGTATGTATGTTGGCACTCATCATCACATTGTGGTTGTTTTTCAACATGAAAAATATTTATTTCCAGTGTCATATTCCCAAATGATAGCTTCATAAGACCATTCCTGCAATTAATAAGGGCATTTTCTGTAGCAAGAAAAGGTCTACCTAAGATTAGTGGAATTTTTGACTCAGTGTTAACTATGGACTGAGTATCTAAGATCAGAAAATCAACGGGGTAATAAAATTTATCAATTTGAACTAAAATATCCTCAACTACTCCCCGTGGTGTTCTAATGGATTGGTCAGCTAACTGTAAAACTACAAATGTAGGTTTAATCTCACCAACCCTAACTGCACAAAGATCGAATATGGCAAGAGATTAACACTAGCACCTAAATCTAATAATGCTTGACCAAACTCATATGTTCCAATGTGGCAGGTAATGGTGGGACATCCTGGATCTTTATACTTTGGTGGAGTCCTGTGTTCAATTACTGCACTAGCCTGCTCCGTCAAAAATGCAGTCTTCTTTACATTATGCTTTCTCTTTATGGTGCATAGATCCTTCAAAACCTTCGCATATATAGGAACTTGTTTTATCACATGTAACAAAGGAATGCTAATTTTTATCTGTTTAAGATGTTCTAGGTGTTATGGTTGGTGCTCGAAGTGCCAATCTGGATCGTATTTATGTCCGATTCATAAATACGAGAAATAGTATTTTCCATAATATTACTAATTTAACGGTATCACATTTTTCTTTTATAGGCTTATTCAATCTAATTACGATTAGATCGAAACTGAATCTGGTTTAATAATACATGTATATTAGACAAAGACCCTAGGATTTACAATATAGTGCGCAGTTACAACGTAGTTTGTAATTGACATTGGGAAGCACACTATTAGTTGTATATCCTTAAATAAGTTCCTGGTCAAGATTTGCTAAAACGGGTCGGTTAGTAAAATCCGCTGAGACCAGTACATGTCGTATATCGAGACTTGGTCCGATGGTTTATCCCAATGAACCATGAGTCTCAGGAGACTCGTATAGACATGTAGGTGTTTATTTGATAAGACACTAAACGACTCACTGAAGGTTTCCTAATAGATGGTACACCAACGTCAATAGGAACCTTCTCGAGTTGAGCGAGCATAGTGGTCCTTCGACTTGAGCTACCACAGTGGGATATATGAGTTGTCCTCTACACTTTAATGACAGTCACATCAACGATCTATTCATGATCAGACCTCCGCCTGTTCGTTGGGTATGGACTGATGCTCATGATATCCAGTGCGTATCAAGATAGGATCCATTAGTCCTGTTGATGAGTGGTAAATGTATCACTATTTTCCACTTATTTGACCTAATATTTTGTATAGTTTCTTGATTTTTGTGAATATTTTGATGTTTTTTTGGTTATTTTGTAGATAAATAAAGTTTCAGGACTTACTAGAAATAATTCGAGGCCAAAACAGTGAAAAACAGACAAAAATGGCAAAATTGTCATTTGGCGCGTCGCGACCGCTAACGTGCACCAGAGTCTGCTATAATGCACTAGGACATGTGTCACAATCATAGACGTTTGCTAAAATACACCATGCTAACGTTCGCCAAATTTGCTAGCGTGTGCCGTGCTAACGTGCGCCAATTCTGCTAACGTACGTCGTGCCACGTGTCACCATCACATGCTGCCGACAATAAACATCACCACGTCATTGCCATATCAGCATAATTATTGAGTTAATCTTTCAGCCGTGCCATGTGTCACCATCTCTGCAGAAGTCGGGACAAGTGGCAAAAATCTGTGGCGTGTCGCGACGCGCCATGTCTTGCGCATCGCGACGCGTAAGGCCTATCAACGCCTATAAATTCAACTCAAAATTTCAGTTTTGAATTCATACCTTCTTCTATGTAATTCCTTAAGAGTACTAAGAATATTGTATCTTGTTTGTTTATTTACAACTTTCAGTAATTAATTTTCGCTTTAGCACTTTCTTTTCGTTACTTTTCAGTCTTTACTTTCTACAATTAACTTTTCAGCACAATACTTTCCTTTCTTTACTTTTCAGCAATTTACTTTTCAGTAATGAGGAGGTAATTCCCCCCTACTGGGGTAAAAGATAAAGCTTTTATTACTAATATTTAGATTAATCTCTCTTAAATATAATATATAAACTAGTTAAAACCTGACTTAATGAGGATACCGCCTGATTGGTCGGTTGGTAAATATTGAAATTGGTTTTAACCTGACTAAATTGGATACCTCCTGATTGGTCGGTTGGTAATTAATTATAAATTTGACTTCATCAGGATACCGGCTATATGACAGGTTGGTAATATCACGCAAAGTTAATATATTATATTAATGGAGATATCTAAAATAGTAGTGATAAAAGTGGATCCTTTTACTCCAGCATTTTCTTTTATTGTACTTTTACAATTTTACTTTTCAGCATTTACTTTCCCACATTTACTTTCCAGCTTTTACTTTACGTCATTTACTTTCTGTCTTTTATTTTGTTTAAGCTTTCATTAGCCTTAGATATGTGTCGTAACTAAGTCTATTATCTGGGATTGTGAAGAATTCCAATATCACCGGTTTATAAGGGGTTATTTTATAGTTTGGGTAATATAAAGGTTTACTTATTAAGTCTTAACCTTAATGCTTCTTGTTAACTGGCCACCAATAAGACTGATCAGGTAAACTTAAAATAAACTTGACGAAGGAATTTTAGGTTTCAACCTTAGACTTAATAGCCCACGATCTTCATTGAGGATAGATAACCCTTTAATAGATTTCCTTACATGATAGATATATACTTGTCGAGGAATGACATCTAATCCTTTGTGCATCATGACTCAGAATCTCTCTGCGAAGCTTGGGAAAGTTACAAATATTTACTCCAGAAATGTCCTCATCATGAGATTGCAAAGTTGCTACAAGTCCAAATATTCTATAATGGACTTTCTGGAATAATGAGAACCACAATTGATGCTGCTGCTGGAGGACCTTTGATGGCAAAATGAGAAGATCAAGCCTGGGACCTAATTGAAGAAATGGCCAACAACAATTCTCTGTGGCCAACAGAAATGAGCATGATCCAAAGAATTACAGGAATTTATGAAGTTGGAGCTAACACTGCAGTGAATGCCAAGTTGGATCAGATATGCAAATTCATGCAGACTCTTAGCATACAAGGTAATACTGGATCCACAAGTTCACCATATAGAGGAGCACCAGAACAAAACCAACATGAAAAGACGGTGAACTACGTTAACAATTTCAACAGACATGGAAACAATCCATATTCCAACACCTACAACCCAGGGTGGAGGAATCATCCCAATTTCGCATGGAGTAACAATTCAGGGCAAAAGAGCTATCCACCACCTAGATTCCAACAACAAAACAAAGGCCATGAGCATGAAAAAGAACCAGGAATAGCAGAAGTGCTAGCTCAGTTAATGAAATATGATGTTATGTTTCAGAGCCAATCAGCTTCGATTAAAGCACTGGAGAATCAAATTGGACAACTGGACAATGCTCAGAGTTACGGACCGCCAGGTAACCTTCCTAGCAATACAGAATCAAATCCAAGAAACTGGGAATGAGCAATGTCAAGCCATAACTTTGAAAAGTGGTACTGAAATCAACAAAGATGTTAGAATCAAGGCATCAATTGAAGAAGTTCCAAAAGATGCAGTTCCACAGATGGAGGAAAAATAAGCAAAAGAAAAAGAATTAGAAAGAATCACTCTACCTCCACTTTTTCCATAGCGTCTTCAAAAAAAATAAACTAGACAAACAGTTTGCTCGATTCCTAGAGGTTTTCTTAAAGCTGCATATCAACATCCCATTTACCGAAGCCTTTTAAGAAATACCCAGCTATGTCAAATTCATGAATGATATTCTTTCACAAAAGCGGAGATTGGGAGATTATGAGATAGTAGCATTGACAGAAGAATGCAGCGCCATCATTCAAAGGAAACTTCCCTCAAATTTGAAATATCCTGACAGTTTTACTGTCTCATGCACCATTGGAGAACATTATATCGGTAAGGCTTTATGTGATTTAGGTGAAAGTGTTAATTTGATGCCTTTTTCTATTTACAGGAAACTACAAATTAGAGAAGCAATGCCCACTTCGGTCTCTCTACAACTTGCTAATATAACGCTCGCATTTCCGAGAGGAGTAGTTGAAGATATGCTGGTCAAAGTCGACAAACTTATTCTCCCAGCAGATTTCATTATCCTTGACATGGAAGAAGACAAAAATGTACCTATCATCCTCGGAAGACTATTCTTGGCTACAGGTCGAACTGTTATTGATGTATAAAAAGAAGAACTAACCATAAAAATGCAGGACCAAGAAGTTACCTTCATTGTTTTCAAAGCCATGAAATTCCCGAGCGATGAAAAGGGGGAAGAATGTTTCAGAATTGATGTTGTTGATAGTATCATTCAGGATACTGATACAATTCCCACAGATAAACTTGAAGCTTGCATCACCAACACGACTGACGGCGAGCTAGATGCTGAAATTCAGGAATGTATAAACTATCTTGACAAACCATTTCGCTTCAAATCGACACCACAAGTGGAAATTCTGGAACTACCGAAGAAAGATCGAATCAAGCCTTTGATTGAAAAACCACCACAGCTGGAGCTAAAGTTACTCCCGAGCCATCTCAGGTATGCTTTCTTAGGAAACTCTTCTGAATTATCTGTGATTATTTCTTCTTCGCTAACATTGGAATAGGAAGAAAAATTGCTGAGAGTGTTACGAGAGCACAAGAAAGCCATTGGCTGGACTATAGCAGACATTCGAGGCATTAGTCCATCATTTTGCATGCACAAAATTCTGATGAATGACGAGTATAAACCCACAGTGGAGCATCAATAGAGACTAATTCCAATCATGAAGGAGGCCGTGAAAAAGAAATCATCAAATGGTTGGATGATGGCATCATCTACCCCATCTCTGACAGCACTAGGGTGAGTCTTATGCAGTGCGTGCCGAAGAAAGGAGGAATTATTGTAGTCACAAATGAAAAGAACGAGCTGATTCCAACAAGAACAGTGACTGGATGGAGAGTATGCATAGACTACAGGAATCTGAACAAAGAAACAAGGAAAAATTATTTTTCGTTGCCATTCATTGACCAGATGCTAGACAGACTGGCGGGACATGAGTTCTATTACTTTATGGATGGAAATTCGGGGTACAATCAGATTACCATCGCCCCAGAAGATTAGGTGAAAACCACTTTTATATGTCTGTATGGTACTTTTGCTTTCCGTAAGATGTCATTTGGACTATGTAATGCTTCTGCTACATTCCAACATTGCATGATGGCCATCTTCTCAGACATGCTGGAAAAAAGAATGGAGGTTTTCATGGATGATTTCTCTATGTTTGGAGACTCTTTCAACCACTGCTTGCAAAATCTGGAACATGTGTTACTAAGGTGTGAAGATACCAACATGGTAATCAACTGAGAGAAATGCCACTTCATGGTGCAGGAAGGCATCGACATGGGACATCAGATCTCTCAAAAAGGAATCGAGGTAGACAAAGCAAAGATTGAAACAATTGAAAAACTACCTCCTCCAACATCTATTAAAGGGATTCGGAGTTCTCTCGGACATGCTGGCTTTTACAGGAGATTTATCAAAACTTCTCAAAGATTGTTAAACCTCTGTGCAATCTTCTGGATAAAGATGTGTCTTTCAACTTCACCAAAGAATGCCACGAAGCTTTTGAAATCTTGAAACAGAAGCTGGTCTCTGCCCCCATCATAGTAGCACCAGACTGGACCCTTCCATTTGAAGTGATGTGCGATGCTAGTGATTTTGCTGTAGGTGCAGTTTTGGGACAATGCAAAGCAAAGATTTTCCATACCATTTACTACTCCAGCAGAAATTTGAATGAAGCTCAACTCAACTACACAACCACTGAAAAGGAGTTGCTTGCAGTTGTGTTCGCTTTTGATAAATTCCACTCTTATCTGCTGAGTCCTAAAATGGTGGTCTACACAGATCATTCAGCAATCAAATACTTGATCGCGAAGAAAGATGCCAAACCCAGATTGATCCGTTGGATACTTCTACTGCAAGAATTTGACGTGGAGATCCATGACAGGAAAGGAACAGAAAATCAAGTGGCAGATCACTTATCGAGGCTCGAGAATAGAGAAATAGTTGGCAAAGAACTGTCAATCAAAGAAACTTTTCCAGATGAACAACTATTTGCCATGAAATAGCATGATGTCTCTTGGTATGCTGACTTTATCAACTACATAGTATCAAGAAAATGGCCGTTGGAATAGACAACTTAGCAACGGAAAAAGTTCTTCAAAGAAGTCAAACATTATGTTTGGGATGAGCCGTACATGTTCAAATGATGTGCTGATCAATTATTGAGACGTTGTGTTCCACATGAGGAGGTCAGTAGTGTTTTGCAGCATTGTCATTCATCACCATACATCGGACACTTCAGCGAGAATAAAACTGCAGCCAAAGTCCTACAATCAGGTTTGTTCTGACCGACTCTTTTTAAAGATGCTTATCTTTTTTCTCTTCAATGTGACAGGTGCCAGAGAACGGGAAATATTTCAAGGAGAAATGAAGGACCTTTGCAAAATATTCTGGAAGTGAAGATATTTGATGTATGGGGCATTGATTTTATGGGAACCTTTGTTCTATCATTCAGAAACTTGTACATACTTGTTGCAGTAGACTACGTCTCCAAATGGGTTAAAGCAATTGGACTGTCATCCAATGATTCAAAAGTGGTGATAAAATTCCTTAAAAAGAATATTTTCACTCCCTTCGGAACACCTCGGGCGATTATCAGCGATGGTGGCACACATTTCTGCAACAGATATTTTGATGCACTCCTATCCATATACGAAGTTACTTATAAAGTTGCCACTGCTTACCATCCACATTCAAATGGACAGGTTGAAGTTTTAAATAGGGAGATCAAAAGAATCTTGGAGAGAACCGTTAGATCAACAATGAGGGACTGGTCTACAAAACTGGATGATGCATTATGGGCCTACCGGACAGCTTACAAGACACCCATTGGTATGTCCTTATATCGAATGGTGTTTGGGAAAGCGTGCCATCTGCCAGTTGAGCTTGAACCCAAGGTGTACTGGGCACTGAAGAAGTTGAATCTTGATCCAAAAGATGCAAGAGAGAAATGACTTCACCAACTCAACGAATTGGAGGAGTTTCACCTACAGGCTTATGAGAATGCCAGATAATACAAAGAAAGACCAAGAAATGGCATGATCAAAAAATAATGTACAGACAAATGGAACCAAGGCAGCAGGTGTTGTTATACAATTCAAGATTGAAATTTTTCCCTGGAAAGTTGAAATCGCAATGGTCAAGTCCATTTATAGTCACTCAGGTTTTACCATATGGAGCTATTGAGTTACTTGATCCCAACACCAATGAAACATTCAAGGTTAACAGTCAGTGTGTCAAGCACTACTGGGGATAATCATTTGAGTGACAAAAAGAAAGTGTCACACTTTCAGATTTAGCCTAACGTTCGGGCAGTCATGTCTAGCTGACGACGTTAAACTTAGCGCTCGCTGGGAGGCAACCCATGTAATTTGTGTAAATATTGTGATTTGGTGTGTTCTATTTTTGTGTGTTTAATTTGTGTAGGTAAATTCAAATTTCATGATGGAAGAAGTTCTCGAAAATCTTCACAAGCAATTTCCTTCTCTCCCTTAAAACTCTCTGATGAAAGTCTACAAATCTCGCTTGGAACGTATGAGACTACTGATTATCAAAGGTATTCCTACTAACAATCGTTGGATTATTGAAGCACGGGTTCGATTGACAGGTGAGTCCTCTGACTCTTTTATTTCACATCTATCTGGTTTAGGAAGAAGCACCTATGCTAAAAAGAGAAGAGCTAAAAAGATGGGTGTTTGCTATAAATGTGCTCGTATGACATGTAATACTCGTTGTCATTCTTTAGGAATGGTGTCTGATAAACATGAAGATAAGATTAAATTCATTAGGGATGGCTTGAGTAATGAGTCTTTGGATGACATATCTAAGACTCTTGAGACGCATCCCAGTGGATATGTGCATCACGTAATTCACATGTTATATATACAATTTTGAAAAGAAAGACAACAGTTAAGTCTCGGGAATCTGACTCAAAAAGACCCTGTTTGCCAATTTATAAGAAAATTGGATGGGAAGCTTGTCTCTGACGCATAGACGTCAATCAAGCCGTTACTTTCTGTAAATATTATATCTCTTTATTTTTTCCTAATAATTATGATTTGTTTTGTTATTTTCTTTTATTTTCTCTAACAGGATCCAAATTTTTTGACCTTTCAAGATTTATTTTACTGTTTAACTAATAATTGTCATCTGGCAGGTACTAGTGCTATTCTTACTCACCATTTTCAGGTGTTAAAAATTACTCTCATCATTGCACTTTTGAAGGCATCTAGATAAAACAGAAGCCACTTCAAGAAGACGAGTTGAAAACATCTGTGTGTTTTGCGGTACTAGTGTTGGTACTAAATCATTATACGTAGCGGCAGCACATGAATTGGGTCGAGTCTTAGCTGAAAACAATATGCACCTAGTATATGGCGGTGGCAATCTTGGACTAATGGGGATCGTTTCAAAGGCCATACATGATGAGGCAGTCAAGTCTTGGGGATCATCTCAAAACCTTTGGCGGAGGTGAATCTGATAGGACCATCAAACGGAGAGGAAATAATTGTACCATGTATGTCTGAACGACTGGTGGAAATGATTAACCGTGCTGATGCTTTTATCGCTTTGCCAAGTGGCTTGGGCACAATGAAGCAAATTTTTACAATGTTATATTGGGCGAACTTGAACATACACCAGAAACCAATTGGACTGTTCAACGCAGATGGATTTTATGATTTTCTTTGTATATTTCTTGATGATGCCCAGAGAAATGGGTTCATGTCAAAACCTTTAAAAAAACTCATTTTCACTGTCAGAACTGCCGCAAATTTAATTGACCAAATCTTAGCCTTTGAACCACAAATTAACCCTATCCATTCCAAGATAAAATGGTCCGATGATGATCGTCGTAAGAAGCGTCGGATAAATCTGGATCTTAACCTTTAATTTCCCTTTTAGATGTAGAATTTCAGCTAACCAGGTTATGTTTCTAAACTCATCTTCTACTTTTTAAGACATTAGGGACAATGTCTCATTTAGGTTTGGGGGGGAATAATTGACTAGTATCTTGTTTATATGTTGTTTTTATTTTTATTTTTAGTCCAAAAGTTTTGAAAAATTCAAAAAAATTGAAAAATTTTACAAAATCAAAAAAATATTTTGTGTTCTTGTGTTTTTAATTTGATTAATTTGGTGAAATTGGTGTGAGATAGCTGTGTAAGGAATTTCCACTCTTGAGACGTATCTCAACCTATTTCGGAACAAGTTAATTTTTATTTATTTCCTTTTGAATTATTTAATTTGTGAATTATCCATAATACTGACTAAAATGAATCTTCATATGCTCAGTTGACAGGTATTATCAATATACATGGTAACATATGGACATAAGTTGTAATTGTTGAGTTTGTAATATTCAGTGCTCTAGTTTAATTGGAGGAAGCATCTATAAAAAGCAATGGGATAAAAAAATGTCTGAGATCCGAGTTATTAAGTCCGTAGGGGTGTTTTAACACCTAGTGTCCTAAAACCAACTAGTTTGGGAGTCACTGGCCCAAAACTTGCTACATGGATCAAAGATGTTAGAAAAAAAATATATTTGAAGTCTGAGTAATTAAGTTCGCAGGGGTGTCTTAACACCTAGTGCCCTAAAGCCAACTGGTTTGGGAGTCACTGACCCAAAGCTCGCTACATAGATGGAAGATATTGTATATAAATAAAAAAAATCAAAAAAATCAAAAAATTATTCCATTGCCTAAAAAATGTGTGAATTCTGATATAATTTTAGGACAAAAATATTACTTTCTCAATTACATTTGTGACTATTATGGGCAAAATGAATTGATTAATATTTTGTTGGATGTGTATGGAGAATGGTAAAAATAATCGGAGAATTTACGTTTTCGGTAATTTAGAAAGAAATGAAACAACTTTAAACTTGGATAAAAAGTTTCACTTGATTAGTCACTAACTTGTTTATTCTATTTTCTCTTGTCTTTTTACTTTTGTGTGCATTAGTTTTACTATCTTTTTACTTTTGTAAAATGTTTGTGGGTATCGTTGATGTAAGCCCTCACGAGACTACAACTCGTCCACTAGGGACACCTAGGGGTTTAAAAGCTTGTTGCATATGCTAAATGCAACCGTGATCCCTACGAAAGTGGCTTAGTTTAAATTTATTTTAAAGATGTTTATGTTATTTTATTGTTTTGCTCGAGGACTAGAAAAATGTTAGATTTGGGGGTGTGATGAGTGGTAAATATATCACTATTTCCCACTCATATGACCTAAAATTTTGTATAGTTTCTTGAGTTTTGTGAATATTTTGATGTATTTTGTGTTATTTTGTAGATAAATAAAGTTTCAGGACTTACTGGAAGCAATTCGGGGCTAAAACAGTGAAAAACAGACAAAAAGGGCAAAACTATCATTTGAAGCGTCGTAACCGCTAACGTGCGCCAGAGTCTGCTAACGTGCACCGAGACACGTGTCACAAACAGAGAAATATGCTAAAATGCATCGTGCTAATGTGTGCCGGATTGCTAACGTGCACCGATTCTACTAGCGTCCGCTGATCATGCTAATGTGCACCGTGCCACGTGTCACCATCACATGCTACCGACAATAAACATCGCCACGTCATTGCCACATCAGCATAATTATTTTGTCAATCATTCAGTCGTGCCACGTGTCACCATCTCTGCAGAAGCCGAGACACGTGGCAGAAATCTGTGGCACGTCGCGATGCGCAAGGCCTATCAACGCCTATAAATTCAACTCGAAATTTCAGTTTCGAATTCATACCTTCTTCTATGTAATTCCTTAAGAATACTAAGAAGATTGTATCTTGTTTATTTATTTACAGCTTTCAGTAATTAATTTTCGCTTTTGCACTTTCTTTTCTTTACTTTTCAGTCTTTACTTTCTGCAATTTACTTTTTCAGCACAATACTTTCCTGTTTTTACTTTTCAGCAATTTACTTTTCAGTAATGAGGAGGTAACTTCCCCTGCTGGGGTAAAAGGTAAAGCTTTTATTACTAATATTTAGATTAATCTCCCTTAAATATAATATATAAACTAGTTAAAACATGTTTTAATGAGGATACTGCCTGATTGGTCTGTTGGTAACTAATTATAAATTTGACTTAATCAGGATACCGCCTTTGTGGAAGGTTGGTAATATCACGCAAAGTTAATATATTATATTAAGGGAGATATCTAAAATAGTAGTGATAAAAGTGGATCATTTTACTCCAGCATTTTCTTTTATTGTACTTTTACAATTTTACTTTTCAGCATTTACTTTCCCGCATTTACTTTCCAGCTTTTAATTTACGTCATTTACTTTATGTCTTTTATTTTATTTAAGCTTTCATTAGCCTTAGATATGTGTCGTAACTAAGTCCATTATCTGGGGTTGTGAAGAATTCCAATATCACCGGTTTATAAGGGGTTATTTTATAGTTTGTGTAATATAAAGGTTTATTTATTAAGTCTTAAGCTTAATGCTTCTTGTTAACTAGTCACTAATAAGACTGACCAGGTAAACTTAAAATAAACTTGACGAAGGAATTTTAGGTTTCAGCCTTAGACTTAATAACCTACGATCTTCCTTGAGGATGGATAACCCTTTAATAAATTTCCTTACAGGATAGACATATACCTGTCGGAGGGGGGTAGCCAAAACTGGAACTTAATCTTAATGAATTCAGGTAACTTAGTTGACATAGACATATGATTTAATTGGGTTACACTGGGTATTTGCATCTGACCATCGACAGAGGCTTTTGCTGAATTTCGTGTTCCAGGTTAGTAAATCAATATATTACACAAACATAAAATAACCACTTCATCTTTTATAAAGATATTGGAAAAATTCACAACCCTGGATAGTTTCTAAATATTGAATTTTCCTCAACCTACTTTCGTGTAATTTTATGTACTTTTTTTAATTTAAAGTCATCATCCAAACAAACAATCAATCTATTAGATACTTGTAATAATTTGACTTCATAAATTAATAGATTATGTATTAAGTCCTCGTGGGATCGATACTTCTTATACTACTTGAACGATACGTGCGCTTGCGTTATACGCATGTGATTACGCCGGTCACCTGTCTACAGGGCATAGGCATTCAGCATATGTTTACGATTTAGTAAATCAATGGCCGTGGTATAACTTCGGAAACCAGTTCCGAGTGTTATTTAGAGATCGTAAATTAAAAGTCGACTATATTATACCGAACGGATTTGACATTGTTATCTATATCCCAGCAATAATACGGATAGCCTGTGATGGAGGGATTATACATATGCAATGACCTCGGCTTGTATAGTTTAGCGAGATTATCTGTGGTCGTCATAATCCATGAGTGGGTGGATTATGGACACGAAATTAGATTTCGTGACGGATAAACCTAAACTTAGAGAGTCCCATAATATGAAGTGTACTCATTGAGCACTTGAGTAACTCGATATAAATAATACGGATTATTCATGATACTTCACCGGATTAAATAAGTTAATTCGGACCGCTCGGTTAAACGATAACACATGCATTAGGGGATTTTGTCCGATAATAATTATTGTGTATTTGTATTTGATACATAATACAATTAGATACACATTAATTATTCATCAAATGAGATTTTGACACATGCCATAAATATATGTATTCGTTATTTATTGTAAATAAAAATACATATATAATAATAATTACATTAATTGATTATTTGAATATTTAATTGTTAAATATTTCAATAATTAATTAATCAAACTTTTCCATAAATGTTATGGAATTTGTCTATTCATTATTGGACCAAATGGCATGTACTAATTATATTTTATGTGTGCCAATTTGATTGGTTTACATAAAGTTATTTTGCATTTAATTTGATTAAATTGGCAAATGACCAAAATACCCTTATTTATCAACAAATTCGGCCATACCACTTTAAAAAGGGAAAAAGGTTTTTCTTCTTCATTTTTGTCTTCCTCCATGAACGTCCAAGCTCCAAAAAAAAAAGGTTTCAAGTTTATTTGATTAATCCATGAAGATTTGAAGGAAAAATCAAAGAAAAAAGTCTAAGAATTTGGGGATTTAAGGTAAGTCTTCAAAAACCTAAGCTTAGAAATTAGATTTTTGGTGATTTATAAATGTTCTAGGGTTCTTTCAAATCTGAAATTCTGGGGCTTTTGGTTTTGGATGTTGGATTGGAAGTTGTTGGCATGTGTGAAGTAGATTTTGAATGGAAATTAGTGTAATTTTGTCCAATTTAATCAATTTTTGATGGATACCATTCTAGAGTTGTTGAGACACTCTAAAATAGCCTATAATTGTTCTAGAGTTTTTCATATGTGGTGACTTTGAATTGGTATTTGATTAATTAGATTAATCTTGAAAATTTTGGATTAAAGCATGAAAAATGGTGATTTCGATTTTCTGGATCAGATTTGGTTAAATAGAAAATTCTGGGATGTTTTTGATGTCTTATGAATGTAATGGATGTGTTTTGGGAGTTGGCACAATTATTAGAAAGTGTTTCCGACTTGAAATAAGGGAAAATGGCCAAAAACGGCGTTACCGGGTGGATTTTGAGCCAACCGGGTGATGACTGTCCAAATAATGAATCAATCACTGTTTAGGCAGCCCATGAACTGCCCCGACACTATTGGAGCTGACCTGGGCAGTTTCCATAAGTGTCGGGTGATCGGTTCGGTCAAAAAAGTATTTTGTGTCATTTTACGGAAAATCGGTTTTCCTAAAAGTTTCGCGAAGTTCAACTATGTTTATGTCAATATTTGATATTGAATAAATAGGTTTATGTGAAATATGAATAAATTATTCATATTAGATATTGAATTATTTATTTGGTATTTTGAAAATGTTTTAAAATACAATTTCGCCTGAACCGCGCTTTCACCGCGCCCCATCGCCCAAAACCCCAACACTAGGATCTCACCATTTGGGTCTGGAGCTCTTGTTGTGGGCCTAAGTGCTTGAGGAAAGGGTTCTTTAACTGGGATATGTGGCACTTGTTCTTCCTGATGAGTATTGGCACTACTATCCTTAGTGGCATCTACAGTGTTGGAGGTGTCTTGTATCCTTATCTTTTTACCACTCCTAGTGAATATTGTTGGGATTTGTGTCCTAAAGCTTCATGTATTGTAAAACATGATTGATTATTGTAATAATAATAAATGCATTATTCATTTTATCAAAGTTGTTTAATTTATATCGCATATGGTCCAATTGTCTTGTTTACTTTGATTACTCTTGTACCTTCAGACTTAGTGTATGTTTGATGCATAAGAGGATTTAAGTCTGAAGTTAGTAATCTAAATAGTCCATAGAGAGGATTTAGAGGTTGGTGTTGCATTCCCGGCCAATAACTATGTATTTTGGGGATATGGTTTGGCGTGTAGCTGGGAACGTTTTACATAGATATGGAATTCACTCCTTCTTACGAGAAGCAGAAGAGTATCTCTTTTAAGAGTTGATTCGGGACTTGAACAATTTGAGCACTCAACTTTTCTATTACGAATAAAAAGTTTATATCCATAATTGTTATGAATTAATTGTTCATTATAGAATCAATGGTGCTTAAGAGACAAAATATTTAGAGGGGTTTAACGGACTTATGACCCGGCTCTATTTATGAGATATTCGTGAAGGGCTATATCCATATGTAATGACAATATCGATAGACACCTAAGTTGTTCGGTTTATTTTATCCATCTACGATAACGGGAGTTCAACTTTGATTTTTTAGTGGAATAACGCAGAGTTAATAATTCGTAATATTTGATTAAAGAGTTTAATTGATATTTCAGAATTATTGGAGCTCAGAACCGTAGGTCCATAAGGTCTCCGTGCTAGCTCGATTAACTATAGCAAACCTAATATAATTAGATTGTCTAATAATATGCTCATATTATATTTATATATTATTAATGAGATTAATAATATTTATTGTCACAAATGAAAATTATGTTAAATTAGTTTAACTTAATGTTTTCTAGAATTCTTTGATTATGAGATAATCAAGTCTTGATTATGAGATAATCAAATTAGTAATAATTATGAGATAATTACTACTATATAATTGAAGATAATTTAATCATTATTGAGATATTGATTTTTATTTACCTTAGGAGACAAAGCCACATAGCTTGCCATGCTCTCCAATTTATTATGTCTATTAGGTGGCTTGTATATACCTAATAGTTTTGTCATTAGCTAATCCATTCTTATGCTTTGGTATGGCCTCCACATTTATGTGTTTGCCATTGAAAGAAAGCATTAGATGCTTAATGACAAAGTCATTGTCTTTAGCTTATCATTTCTTATGCTTTGGTATGGCATTCACATTTTTGTGTTGGCCATTGCAAGAAAGCATTAGATGCTTAATGACAAAGTTAGTTGGCTTGTGTAAGAGAATATATTCTCTACCATTTCTCTCACTTCAAAAGATTAACATTTTCCATTCATTCACACAAGGGTTGTAAGAAAGCAATTGAGAGAAAAATAGAGAGAGTTCAAGCATTCACAAGTGTTGTGAGAGTGTTTGAAATTCCAAAAAGCCAAAGATTATTGTTACATCTTAATTCTTTAAATTTTTAGAGTTTTGATCTTTGTGAGTGAAGCCCACACTTTGATTTTTTGGTTTTGAGTCGTAGTTCGGAAGATCGAGTGGTTGATCCAAGCATTGGACATCAAATGATTGATTTCGGCTACTACAACAAAGGTAGAAGGCAAAGAAAATTTTAAAGATCCATACCGGACCCGGTGCCACCACAAGCATTAACACATTTTACATTAGCTGCTTCATGATCAGCCTGTGCCATGTGTTGCCCTTGTGGATTTGGTTGAGCCTGAGATGGTAATTTTCCTTGTTCTTACACACTCAGGACATTAGTCAATTTGGAGACTTGACTCTTAATCTCTTTATTGTCCACAACTACCTGAGTTATCAATGACTCGAAATTTTATTGGTTTTGCTCTGGGCCTCTATAAATGCATGTATAGTGTCCTCTATAGAATTCCTAGGAACAGCAGGTGTGTGATATCGGGGAGCTCTGTATCCTTTGGGTTGTGATATCTGGGTAGACTGATAAGACTTCTGTTTCCAACTAAGATTGGGATGGTTCCGCCAACTAGGATTATAGGTATTTGAATATGGTGTATAAGGCTTCTTGTATATCCCTAAGGTGTTATATTGTTCCTCATATGTTCCCCTCATCTCACCATATACAGGACATTCTTGGGCGATACGGTCAGTTCCCTTACACATAAAGCAAACCCTTTGAGGTTGCATAGTCTCGATATCATTAGCTTTTAAGGCTCCTAATTGTCTAGTTAATAGCTCCATTTGTGCCTTAAGACTATCCTCTTCTCTAAAGTGATATATGCCTCTGCTAGAAGAAGTGGGGTGTGTCATATCAGTGTTATCCATGGCATTAGGTCCAGTCCATGTGTGAGATTTCTCAGCTAGGTCATTTAAGTACTCTAATGCCTCATCAGGGTCCTTTTGGATGAACTCACCATCGCACATTGTCTCCACGAATTAGCACTCTCTAGGGTTTAAACCATCATAAAAATAGCTCACTAAGCGCCAACTCTCATATCCATGGTGCGGACAACTAGCTAACATCTCCTTAAACCTCTCCCAAGTTTGATAAAGAGTTTCACTGTCTTTCTGGGAGAAGGTAGAGATTTTTTTTTTCAAGGCATTCGTCTTATGGTGTAGGAATTATGTGTTAAAGAATGCATGTGTCATCTCGCTCCATGATCTTATTGACCTAGGTCTTTGGGAATACAACCAGTTTTTAGCTTTATCCTTAAGGGCAAAGGGGAAGAACTTAAGTCTAATTATGTCTGTGATTTCGAACCGGTCATGGAAAGTCGCTAAAACCTCTTCAAACTCTCTAATGTGCACATAAGGGTTCTCGTCCTCCAAACCATTAAAGGTTTGGAGATACTGTATCATTCCAGGCTTAAAGTCTATATGTGATGCATTATGAGGAAAGATGATGCACGATGGTGTAGCTGTGCGAGTGGGATGGAGGTACTCTTCAAGAATCCTCATAGGTGGTCTCTCGTACTCACTCATAGTATATCCGCTAGACGTGGAGGGTGTGGCAAACAGATTGTCAAACAAACTCTTTGAGTCTGAATTTCCCTCTTCAGTCCTAACAAATCTACCAAACCTATCCCTACGTCTAGACATCCAATTTAAACACAAATAAAACGAGAAACAAAAATAAAATAATAATAATAATAAAAGAATAAACTAAAATAAATGATTAAAAAGAAATAAAAAAAAAACCTGAAATTAAAACTGAAATAAAATAGATAAAATAAATAAGTAAATATTAATAAAATAAAAAAAATGATATGGAATGAAGTTACTGTTTTTGTTGTTGACTAAGCAAACCTGCTCCTTCAGATTGTAAACTGTCTCCCCGACAATGGCGCTAAATTTTGATTACGCCCAAAAAGTACTTGCGGCTATCGTAGTATAGTTGGGGTGTTGATTCCTCAGATGGTTACATAGAACTGATTTACTTAAACAAAATGTTAGCAGCAACTTATTAAAAAGATAATGATTGAATTGATCATGTAAAATAAAAACTATGGAAAATATGCAGGAAATATCAGTAAAGAGAGGCAGTAAAACATCGGGAATCCCTCTTGTATCAAATTTCTATATTCAGTTATTGATTCTGATTATTACTCAATTGAAAGCTTCACATCCCAAACCAACAATCGGAAAATATTAAATTCTAAGCATATTAAATTCTAAGATAATTGATTTTTTATTTTCTCTATGTTAACAGCACACAAATTCATTGTTACGACTTTTCTAACTTCGACAATATACCCTCAGGCAATACTGCAACAGAAGACCAAATCATAAAACAACTTTACCTGTCAAAATGGGTTCACAAATCACACATAGAAGAAGCATGATTGGATCTATATGCAAGTTTGATAAAAACAGTTTCTGGATTCATAAATCGAAAGATAATAAATAATAATAAACACCCATTATATTAAACGTTTAAGAGTACTTTAGCAATCAACAACATAAATATAAAAACTTAAATACAAGAATTCATCATTAGATTTGCCTAGGAGATTAGTTCTCCATGCAGAAGAGAGATATAGCCTTGATAGATCGGAGAGACATCATGTTTGTCTTTGAAGTTCTTCGTTCTTTTCTCTCGATTTTGTGTTTGTAGCTCTTTGTTGTGTATTCTCTCTTATTTCTCTCTGTTTTCCTCCTTCTTTTAGGGTTTTGGACGAAGTTCGGTTTATATAAGGAAGCCCTAGAGTCCATATATGTGTAAAGGACGACTAAGATAAGCTTCTGCACTTTATATAGAGAGCATTTCACATAGTCGCGTCGCGACGCCAGTGAGGGCATGTCACGATGCGCTGCAGCTTTGCTGATTTTTGCTTTCTTCATTTTCGCTTTTCCTGCGTGCTTCCGATGTTTCTATATGGTCCTGAAACATGCGTAATTGCTCCAAACTTCATATTTCATTGCTTATAATAACAAAGAATAAAATAAACTCGAATTAAGATTACATACATGATAATTAAGCCGAGTCAGCGATGTTCAAAGTATACTTTCATGCATTTATCACTGAGCCACAATAAATACCTGGCCACAAAGGAATGTTCCCTCTGGGCATGATGGAGAAACTCCAACCCCATGCCAATAAACATAATAAGGCATCATTGGGACGTAACCTGACCCCGAGTCACAATAAATACCTGGCCACAAGAGAATATTCTCTCTTTGTGCCACTCTACACCTGGCCATGGAGAAGAAACTCCAACCTCATGCCAATAAACATAACAAGGCATCGGTGGGACGTAAACTGAACCCCACCCATCAATCAATATTATGGCCTCAGTGGAACGAATGCAGCCCCGAGCAAAAAATCCACACTATGGTCTCTGCGGAACGAATGCATCCTCGAGCCATCAATCAACATTATGGCCTCGACGGAAAAAATGTAGCCCCGAGCCATCAATCCACACTATGGCTTTGGCGGAATGAATGTAGCCCCGAGGCATCAATCAACATTATGGCCTCGGCGGAACGAATGCAACACCGAGCAATCAATCCATATTATGGCCTCAACGTAATGAATGTAGCCCCAAGCCATCCATTTTATTTCCATGACTTAACCGCGATGGAAGATTTTCATCCTCCGAAAATCACCATGGAGACTGTAAATGGCGACTCATTTCAAGTCATCCACCAAAAATAAAACCATGATAAAAAACAAGACAAACAAAACGATGGTGATATATCATATACCTCGTGCAGATCCAAAATAATTAACAAGGGAGCCTGAGACAGCGTCTTGACCCATGCTACCTAAAATAATAATTTTGAACCTCACGGTCCAACATCCTGGAGAACCGAGCTACGGATCGAGGGTGCGGCCAATGCCATGAGAATTTTCCCATGCTAGACAGGCCCCGAGTCTGAAAATTCCACAGAGACCCAAACGCCTTCCCTATGCTATGCTCATATAGATCTGAAATGGGATGGCCAACACCATTGGGGCATTCTCCATCCCCGTTCTAGGCATATCTTGAGGTTACAAACGCCACAAATGCTCTCTGGCCTTCCCCGTGCTATATACCTCCCGAGGCTACAAATGCCATGGAGGCCTGTGGGTTTTCCCAATGTTATGTACCTCCAACATTAGGCGGCAAATTCCATGGAGGCCCGTGGGTCTTCCCCGTGCTTTGAAAACCTAGAGGTATCGTAGTACCAAAGTCACTAATCATCCATACATGCTATGATTACCTTGAGGCACCAAACGCCACGCTGACTCGTTCACCGAGCATGCAATGGATACCTGAGGCGCCAAACGCCATGCAAGCCTTCAGGCTGTGATCATTCCTGAAAGATAGAAGTCATTGGGTATTAACGTTCCAGTTTAAGGGTTTGATAATGACACCAGAGACTGGCGTGCGGTGGGGGTGCAGGCTTTGTCCAAATGTCTTGCATCCCTTCATGCATTCCAATCACGAGTATTTTCACAAAAATATTAAACATGTCTTTCCCATTCAAATAATAGAAAAACATAGATAAACAAGCTCTTATTTAAGAAATGGAAAATCTTATTCATATTCAGGGGATCTACTGCCCATCTTATAACTCTTTGAGGGTCATCCTAAGAGAGACTCTTACATAAAATATATTTTTTAACATATTCGAACAATTCTTAACAATGTCATTATGAACCGAGCTCTTCTTCTGAATAATTCTTAATAATGTCCTTCTAAACCAAGCTCTTTGAAGAAATTGGGGACTGGCAGGTCGAACAACGACCACAATTTCTCTAGGAGGAACTTGTTCGGCATCAGTGCCAAAGGTGGGAAGAGACCTGTCAACCTCCCACTCCTGACATTGCATTTCATTCAACAACTCATCCCTGAGTGCCCCACCCTATATATAATGACGGGCCCAAAAAGCTGCTAAATGAGCATAATAAGCACGAGGCACTATGGAAAATGATCTAGTACACCTGTCATATTAGCTCTCCCACTACATCCTGACGAATTTCGCTATCGGCGTTGTCGGCCTTCATAGCCGCTTGGTCTATGCACTCATTCAAATAATTGTTCCTTACCAAGTCCTCAATCTGCTCCTGCAGGTCTCTATATCCTTCTCTGATGTGTCCCCTGTTATTGTCCTAGACATGTCACGGGATCTCTAAGCGTGATTCATGTGTGAATAAAATCAAAAATAAGTTGCGGAGGACTTACATTGATCGACTTGAGTTCAAAACTTTTCATGGATTTTGAAGCTCCCAAGCTCATGAGTGAGTATCCCTATCACCTTCATTTGACTCCCATAAGTGCTAGAAAGAACAACATGGCAAAATTTGCTCTCCAAGAGAAGTAACAATTCGGCTAACAGAGAGAGTGCCCCCTTTTGCTTTTTCCATTTTTCGGCATTTACTTCCAAAGTAATAAATAAGCCAAATGGCTTTCGGCCAAAACAAAATAAGAAAGAGAGCTTTGGGTATTGTTGTTTCTTTCAATCGGCCAATAAGAAGAAAAGCCATTCATTCAAAATGAAAAGGCAATTCAGCCACTATAAAGGCAAAGCAATTTATTTAAAAATGAAAAAGGCCATTTGCCTTTTTGGCATTTTCAAAGATTGCAAGAGACCATTTTCGTCCAAGAACCATTTCGTACAAGAATCATTTAAGGCCATTCGGCCATGAACAATTCAAGGCCATTCGGCCAAAAAGAAAAAGGAGAGAGAGCATTTTTTCGTGTTATAAGGTTTTCCAAAAAAACTTATATATATATATACTTTTCCAAAAAGTAAAGTCAATGTGTGTTGAACAAGTTAACATAAAATATTCTCAACCACTTACATCAATTAGATTGACTAGAGATGTAAGTTGGTGGGTCTCACACTTTAATTCAAAATTCAAGTTGAGTGAGACTACACATTTCGGGTTCGGGTTCGTTTAATCCGATTAAACGAATTTTCCGTCGCAACGTAATTAAATCTAATTTAATTAAATAATAATGCCTCGCAAAATTATTACGGAACTCGCTTACGAATTAATTCTAAATTAATTCGTTCGCTTGAATTAAATTCAATTTTAATTTCGTATTGTAATCAAATTTCAATTAATATATCTAATATATTATTTTAGCCCAATTAAATAAATTAAATAGTAAAATCTAATTTAACTATTAAATTTATTATACCGATCAATTCCAATTTAATCCTTATAATTTTATCTCTCTTAATTAATCCCAGATCAATATTGTTCGAGTCAAATATCATCGGTGAATCTTTGGGATGCGACCCAAGACATCCCTGGATATGTTGGTAGTAAATACGGTCATCGGACTATCCGAACACGTGCGTACCCGGTACCACGTACTTACCGATTTACAAGACATGGTTGGCTTCTAGCAAAGCACCGTGCCTACCCAATTCTCCAGAAATATTCTTCTACGGAATACATTATCTTTGTCAGGCGTAGTATACGTAGTATTGCGCATTACGATCCAGTATCGGATGTCACATGCTAGGCCTGGGGCTGGAGTTGTGTCTGCCCCGTATGAAGCATATATCGGATCACAAGTAACTAGTCTCTTTATGATCGGAAAGTCATGACCTAGTCATACTTACCCGATGGCTATAGCACTTAGAGTACCACTTCTGTATCCATGCGTGATCATCATCTCCATATAACTGAAGTGATACTTCCATCTTGACATCGCACCCAATACACTACGATTCTCAGTATACCCAGAAGAGGCGTACACAGAACCTGTTAAAGTCCCGGACGACCAAAACCAAAGTATATTGATTGTCGCAAGTATTAGCGATGCAAGTCTCAGGTTAAGACCAAATACACCTACCCTAATTCGGATTCCCATAGACACATAGTCATACTACCAATGGGATTCCAAGGGGTCTATCCAGAGCGTAGCTGTTTCCGTACCATCGATGTCTAGTCTCGATAATACTACGATTAGGGATATTTAATGATTAAACCTTTGTGGATTAATATTGTCTCATATCTTATTAATCTGGAACTAATCATAATGACTTTTATCATTTATATATCCAGGTAATCCAATTACAAATGATAAAAGAGCAATTTCTTTTGTCACATAGTTAATTTGTACAACAACACCATGTTATGTATAAATAGTGATGCTATGGGTCATAATTGTCCAACATCCCCTCACATTATGGTGCACATAATAAGCCATGTTGTCTCTCTTCTCAATGAGAAACCTCCTCGAGTCGGGCTCAGTCAATAGACGTTTATCTTAGATTTCCAAAACTATCTAGGTCAGAGGTCTATTCAAGGGTGTGTACACTTTCCCTCCGGTGACATGGTTGACCTGGATAGGCAGTATTCTCTTTTGCGTTGAATTATTCTTAGGTATCAGTATGAACTCCTTCTGCCTCAAAACCGGTCTCTTCAAGTCTTTGCCCAAATCCCGCTGGTTTTCCTATTGGGTTGCTATCGGCTTCCGAGCAATCCCACCTCAGGCAATCTTCTCCTCTCCCTCCATCAACACAAACTTCCTTGCCTACTCCAAAGCAGCGGCAGCTTATGGATCATCAGATGAGACCATAACCTCCCGATCTTGAAGACCCCTTTGAAACTTTCTAGCACCTCCAAGGACTCATACACCCCGATCTCTAATACCAAGTCGTGGTACCTATCGACAAAGATTTTCAAAGACTCGTCGTCTCTCTGCTTCATCAACCTCAACGACCCCACCATCTTCCTCGGTACGCAAGCCCTTTTGTAGTGTCCCGTAAAGGATTTCATCAACTGGGCGAAGCTGCCGATACTCCCTGGGGTCAAGTTCTTGAACCATAGGATGGCTAACATGCCCAAGGCTAAAAGAAACACCTTGCAGATGGCCTCTCCAGCCATTCCCTGAATCTCCATCAACAAAACAAACTTCTCAACATTGGACTTAAGGTCCGTACTCCCTTTGTAGACATCCATCGACGGCATAGTGAATCTCCTTGGGAATTCTATTGCTATAATTTCCTTTGTAAAAGGGGACGCAGTCTCCATATCTTGGTCACCCCCTGGTCCGTCTTTCATATTTTCCTCCCACTTCCTCATCTCCTTCCGAAACCAACTCCTCATCTGGTTCTCGGAGATATCACCCTCTACAGGATTTCCCGTGTTTTCCACTCTGAGTATTCTATCTTCCGTAACTGGGAGCTTCATACCCATCCCCCAGGTTTCATTCCATGTCACTCTTCGCGAAACACAGGCTGTTGCTGGAGGATTACGGAGCTTTTCAGTCTTCACCCTTCTTCCCACAACTCCCCCGCTGGCGCGACTCCAGCAATGACTACTGATCTCACTCAATAGTACTCATCTTCCCATTTTCGTTGTCTCATTCTGCTCCGACGATTTTTTTTCCTCTCTCAATCTCCTCTTTCCTTTGGCAGGGCCCGCTTCCCCATTTTCTATACCTTAGTTTCCAACTTCTCAATCATGGCCTTCATGAAGGTTTGAGTTGCCTTCTTTTCCTTTTGAGCATTTTCTCTCTCGCATTGTATGGTTTCTTCCATTTGCTCCATACACTTCGTCGTTGAAGCCTCTGAATATCTTTGGTTCCCATCTCCTGCCATTGCTTTAGTGTGTTTGCTGTTTCTTGTACAGTTCCCTACAGACGACACCAACTGTTGATGACTTTTTTCGTTCCAGAGGTAATTCAGGAAAACCACTCCTCGAACAAACCTCCACCAAGCAGGGAATTTGTTTGGTTTATTAAGAACCAAATGCAAACTTAGCAGGCAAAATGAAAATACACAGACAGAACAGAAGATTTAACGTGGTTTGGCGGAATGTATCCAACATACGTCCACGGGCACAAAGGAAAATGAAGATTTTATTACTGGCTCGGGTCTGGCCGACCTCTTTTCTTTCCCTAGCTCGAAATTCATTTCTCTCTATTACAAGTTACAAGTGCTTTTTAATTAAATTGATCAACCTTTTACAATGAACTCTCAACCTCTTTATATTATGACAAATTTCACTGTTACACTAACTTTGTGACGTCAACCACGTGAACCTGTCATCGCCGGGTGGGCTCTCTTCCTCAATTACCCTACGGATTATAGCCCAACCGCCTAACACCTCCACGACATGCCACATAAATCTCATTAAACCTTTTGGTAACTACTACACGTTATGCCATAATACCAGCCTGTACCTAATTGCTCCCACGCAATAGCGTGTGTCAGTGAATAAGCTCGCAGCCCTGCTCCGTCCCATCAGCCGCTGGCCTACTTCTATCCCATCCGACCTTGGTAAACCCGAACTTCTGTTTAGGGCTTACGTCATCTAGACTTGAATATAATGTCATTATCCCGACCTACCTCCTCGGACCAATAAATCGAGATGATCGACTGCAATGATCGATCTGTCCCATCAAGTCGGGTCAGTGTTTAGACCTTTACTCCCCTCATATTCTCTGAACATCTTTCCACCTCGGGTCGGTTATCAAGTGCAAACTAATTCTGATCTTCTTGTCGGGTCAGATGCCTATACCTCTTGGGCATGGGCCCCTTATTCGGGAAGTGGAAATCTCTTCTATGCCTTTCTTCATACTTCAGTTCTTCTTGGGTCAGGAAATCACCATCAAGAGAAAATATTACACCACTTGTGTTTTTGAACTTATTATCAAGTGATTTCAAATAATGAGAGATGAAGCGGTGTGCCCTTCCTGATGAACTTATTCAATTCAATGTTATATATATGACTAGAATCTTGGGCAGTTTTATCAGCAGCAAGATTAATAAGAAATTAACCGAGAAAAATAAAACCGATATTTCGTTTTGAGAATAAAAAAATTCAAACTCATTTATAATACACTCTAAAAATCATTAAAAGCTAGTCAAGTCAATACAAATATAGATCATTTTGATTCAAATAAAACGATATATATTTATTCAGAAAAATATATATATATAATAAATTAAGGATATTAATGTTATTTTCCTGATAATAATTTATATAAATCTCATATTTTCACTAATTTTCATCGTTTCTAACGAATACTTCTAATTTTCATACAAAATCTTCAAGACCTGAAAAACTAATGAAAAATTGAAATCGGTGATTTTTGGTATATATCAGAAATCAACCAACCAACAAGTCAAAATCACCAGAATTTCAACGTCGATTTAAGATCAAATAGTTCAATCCGAGATTAAGATCCGATGTCTCAAAATATTGGAAAAAGTTGTACAAAACTTTCAACTCCTTGGTATATGGTGAAGAGTTAACCTGTGATTCGCAATACAATGAGTAGAAGTGTGGAAGTATCCAACAGAAATATAAAACACACTGCAAAGAGTTCTGAGGATTCATGTACATTAAATAACAGACCCACACAACATATCACAGCACTCTTGAAAAACATGCTTCCTGCTAGTTTAATAATCTGACAGCTAGAGCCACCATACTCTTAGTAGAAAAAACCCAGCGGCTGCGAGTAGCTTCAACTATTGAGCTTTCTCAGGTTCAATCTCCTCCTTCAACTCCTGCTTAAGATCCTTTTCTTCTGAGATGGAGTCCGTGCTGTCTTCTGTAACAACCTTTTCATCATTAAAATCTGCAACATGAGTCGTCTTGAACAGTTCATCATTTTCGAGTTCAGCCAACTTCTCCTTTGATTCTCCCTTCAGTAGCTCCAACACCTCAAGCATTGTGGGTCTTTTCTCGGGTTTACTATGAGCGCATATTAGTGCAAGAAGGACAACTCTTTTCAACTCTTCTTCCAGAAAATTACCATTTAGCTTTGGATCTGCCAGCTCACTGAACTTCCTTTCACAAGCCAGTGGCAGAGCCCAATCTGTAATTGGACGTTTAACTGCTGCATTCACTTTTTCAATAGGTTTCTTGCCACTGGCAAGCTCTAACAAGAGAATGCCAAAGCTGTATACATCACAACTTTCTGACGCTTTCCCTAACATAGCATATTCGGGGGCAAGGTAGCCAAGGGTACCCTTAACTCTTGTTGTCACATGTGTAGCACCATCAGGAATGAGCTTTGCAAATCCAAAATCAGCAACCTGAGCCTGAAAATCAGTATCTAGCAACACATTGCTAGCTTTGATGTCTCTATGGATTATATGTGGTGTAGCGTGATGATGAAGATAACTACATCAATCACATAAAGAGGTTAGTACATGTTGCAATGAGAGTAATACTCGATAAAAGCTTACGTTAGCACTTACACAATTCCCTCTGCAGAACCTATTGCAATATTCATCCTCCTGTTCCAATCAAGAAGGCATTCTGTCGAGTGCTGTCCATGAAGATGGGAAAGCAAACTTAAATTTGGCATATAATCGTATACAATCAGGCGCTCTTGTCCTTCAGCGCAATAGCCACGCAAACTCAACAAATTCTTGTGCCGAACCCGTGCTAGTATCTCGACTTCAACAGCAAATTCCATCTCTGCTTTATTACTCCAAACTTTTAATCTCTTAACGGCAATCTGCAAGTGAAAAGCTTTACTTATAAGGTTTCAATAGTCTCATACATTTCCAGTATGTTCAGAAACTCAACAACAGCAGGTCTCGGCTCTGTGCTTTCCTAACAATTTTCAATTTTTTATTTGGGTAGAAATTAATGATATTCTCGAAAAGGAATCTGAGATTTGCGAGCATGTTAGAACTAGAGATATATTAAAGTAAAAAGATGCACACAGGTAGAAAGAATATTCAGATTGCTGTGTAACCTCAAGTATGGTTGACTAACAAAAACACAAGCACACAAGGAAAAAAGAAAGCCACTAATAAAGTTATCATATTCTGCTTGCTTGCTGGGATATCTTTTCATCAGCCCAAAGGCAACTCAAATTCACAACTGACACTTCCATAAAACTGATCATTTTGCTTTCTAAGGAAGCTGACCTTGCAAAACATATAGCTCATTTTGGTTAGTGTGGGGACTGTCAATGTAACAAATTCTTTTAAACATTCACAAATCTTTAATCAAACTTTTCCATTTCATTTAATACGAAAGGTACAATCTACCAATCGAATTCAAAAATAAGATAGGAAACTCGACATTAGAACTACAAGGCACTCAAAAGAAGCACCTACGGATTGTAAAATTCCAGGTTCTTTCACAAAAAAAGATTAAACCTTCAAGCCAAAAACAAACAAATATATAGCTAAATTCGTATAAAAAAACAGCATAACATGAATTAAAAAAAATTGAAACTGCAATAATATAGTCAACCGAAAAAAGGATCTTAGCTGAAAGAAATTTCATACTTGTGATCCATCCCAAAGCTGACCCCAGTAAACACTGCCAAATCCTCCTTCTCCAAGCTTGTTATCGTAATTAAAATTGTTAGTAGCAGAGTGTAATTCCTTCAATGAGAAGATCCTCCAAGTTGACTGTTTCTTTCCTTTCTCTTTCCTATACAACACCAAACTCCATAATAAAAACTACCAATCCAA